>DWQT01004427.1:0-11271 GCA_018244895.1 Myscelus amystis hages
ATCGATTTAAAGAACTTTATAAGCATTATTATTGAAAAATATTAGCGTCCTGCACTTCTCCTACATATAAACTATAAATGCGCCAAATTTCGTACTCCTCCGTTCGCGCAATTTTTGCAAAAAGGGGTCCAAAGTTTTTGCTTCACGTATTAATATAATGACAAAGTTAAGTTATATTTCTGGCACGATATTTAACGTCCGCGCAACATACTCACGTCTAGGTACAGTTGCAGGTAGCTGCCCGTGAAGTCCATGTTGGAGATGTTGGAGATGACGGAGACCTTCCGGCGGCGCGCCGCCGCGCCCACGCTGCCGCTGGACGTGACGCGCTGCATGGCCGCCACCGACGCCGCCGCCGTCAGCGCGGGCGCCGCCTTGCTCCGCTCGAACTCCTGCAGCGGCTTGTCGCAGGTCTTGGCCCGCGGCAGCCCCACGGTGCGCACCGACGGGTGGTTCATGTTCGCGTGCGATCTCTGCGTCGTCAATTTGGGCATCGGATGCGTCACCAGTGGATTTATCTCGAACTTGTCGTCCGATTCCTCGTCGCTCTCGAATATACACTCCATCTCCTGCCAACGAAATCGGTACATTTCTTCATTCGTGTACACATCGAATCGAACGCTTGCTTAAAAAACACACATACTCGTACATAACCAAAGAACTAAATGTACAATGCAGTACAATACAGTATAATTAATTAATATATAATTACAATACAGTACATGTGCAAGCTTTTGTTTTTCTCATATATATATACTTAAATTGAAAAATAAAGGATTACTCGTAACTATATTGTTATAAGCACTAGACGGTCGAGAGTGTTATTAGTTATATTTGTATCTTCTTAAAATAAGGGGTTCGTGCTAAATCATAACATACATTTTTATGTTTATATTATCCACAATAGCATCCTATATGACATAAATACCTGCTAGTTTTAAATCTGTATACCTTTACAGGTTGCAACTCGCAGTCGACCGGCTCGTCTACGAGATGCCGTTTGACCGGCTGGAGCAAGCAAGATCCCAGCACGGCGTGGAAGGCCAGGGCGCCCAGTATAACCACAGTCCATCGAAACCCGTACTCTGCCAACAACAGCTTGACCAGCTGGGGCATCACCATCAACCCGAAGCCGGTGCCCGCCATGGACAGCCCCACGGCCTGACCTCGCTTCTTCGAGAAGTAGTGATTTAAAGAAACGAAGGACGACGATGACGCAAGACCTACACCGAAACCTGGAATAGAACACAATATATGATACATTGTGAAAATTCAAGACAAACGCAATTTACAAAACCTAGCCTATGGGTGGACATACTATAAGAATTTTATTAAACCTAAAGTCTCCATATCTATCATGAGATCTCATAATTTACATAATGGA
This sequence comes from Myscelus amystis hages, assembly GCA_018244895.1. Lineage (NCBI taxonomy): Eukaryota > Metazoa > Arthropoda > Insecta > Lepidoptera > Hesperiidae > Myscelus > Myscelus amystis. Next base: position 1,385 of record DWQT01004427.1, read on the forward strand.
AGTAGCCACGGATGGCATGTTACCTCTCAGAACCAAGTTGGAAAGCATCATATCTAGGTATAGTTATGTCAGTTCAAATTACTTGTTCCAAAATAAATTATATTTAGTAGAAAATTAATAACTTCACTAGAAGGCTTTTATCACCAATGGCAGCCATATCGGGTTGGATAATATTGTTCGCTATGTCGTGAAGACCATTCGTAATTTAACTAACAATATAAGAAAGGCGACGCAGTACAGTGATGTGTTATAACACCGGCTAATAATTTTAATATTAACGCACCAAAATCTCACATCACGTGAGATAACCATCAAAAAATAATCTACAGATACAACATAATTACCGCCTCTATACAATTCACTAATCGTAAAGTATACGACTTAATCTGTGTACGTCCTTGTAAGATATTTAACTGGCATATTGTAAAAAAAGGTACATTAAACAGTATTAAAGGCAATATAAAAATATTATCACAATAAACAAAGTAAACAGAGATTAGAATTTTTAACGAAATATACATACATATGTAACAATTGTATCTAATTCAAAAACCTACAATATAAAGATATTTTTTTCTTGTCATTCGCTTCCTGTCCAGTTTATTTTCTAAGTTCCATTTTCTCGAAAATCGCAAAACCTGTTTATGTTGATTATGTCTAGAACCAAATTGATATCGTTACTTAAAATATATTTCAATATATTTTTTTTAAATTTTAAATTCGTATTCTAAACAAAATTATTTAAAAACTTTGCAGTTGCACAAGTTGCAGGAATCCCGCAATAATAAGTGACCAAGTAAATGACGTTTACGGAAAATAACAATAAGATACCTATTGTTCCCAACTCCATGACGAATGCCATGAATGTTTCGTCACTTATTTACATGAAAAGCTATTGAAAGACGTAATCGGTAAGAGGAATCAACGCAAATGGTTATCGTTAAAGAAGTAATGAGCAGACATGCAGGCAATCTAATCTGAAACGTGATCCTGAACTTTATCCCTCGATTATCACATTCCGGTGTCAGTTAGTACATAAACTACTCATATATGTACGTTTAATTTATCGGACTACGGACAATAAGATGAAACGCCAGGGAAAATTTATCTGAATGGCGCAACCTTTAATCCGAGACAATAATATAGCAGCGCTCGTACTGCTATGTAGCGACACTAATCTGTGCAGTTACATGGATTTGTTAGAATCCTAGCCAGAGGGTTCAAGAACCCTTCATTGACTGACTTTATACATTTTAGTTCGTCACTAATTGTACAACTAAATTTAACATGTTGTATTAACAGTCAAGATAATCAAAGGACTGGGAAATAGTCAACTTGTTCCTCCACCTACGATCTAAAAATGTCGATTTTAACAAGTGTACAAAGTACCTATTGAACGACTTGTATTTATCAATGTTACAATTATTAATGCATGCATACATCACACGGCGTGTACCTAAGTCAGCTAGTTATTGTTATTAAAAGACCTTCCGAATTGTGTTTTGTTTGAAAGGACCATTAATTTGAGAATAATAAAAAAATTTAAAAATAGATGTCAAACAATAATCGAACAATATAAAATACGTGTTATTTGATATTTGATACTATTCATTTGATATTTGGTACTATATTATATAACATATTGGTTCAGTTTATAAAATAAACAAAGCCCATAATATACTTATATAGGAAAACCAAATAGGAATACATAAAAAGCATATAAATACCTCCTAAAATACTATATGTAGCTATTATGTGTCCCATGCTGTTGGCTGGCGCCGTAAACAGTAGTCCGAGCGCGCATATTGTTGATCCAACAAAGCAGACTTTTCTGTATGAGAATGTTTTTATCACGGGTCCAACGAAGAATCCAGAAAAGTTGACCACAGAATCCAGGGTGCTGGCGATGACTGAGGCGCCCGTCGTGTGGACCCCCAGATCGTCGAGGAGGTCTTTAAACAGTAAACCGAACGATGGCTCCAGGGAACGGGTTGAAAACTGTAACATATTATTATCATTTCAACTACTTTTGTTATTGAAAATTGTATTCTACATTTCTGTAAGTCATTTATCTTGATATCTACTATAAGTATAACATAAAAATCTATACATCACTCGATTATGCATTCAGTTTCAATTGTACTAGACGTAGTAAACATTAGATCAAATTACTAGAAGCCTGTCGTCAAGTTTTCCTTCGTATAGTAGCACAAGGCATTCAAATTCAAATTCAAATTCATGCGATACACATATTGGTTTGAAAGTTAAACAACAGGAAAGATGACTTCATAGTGAGTAGTCTGTAATATACAAATTTCATTTATTAGCGTTGTTAATTATTTCGTCGATCGTAAGTTCAATAGAGGCTCGCCGTGCTAAAAGAGCGACCTTTTAAAATAAATCGTATGAGCTTGTGAAGTAACCACAATACAGGCCAATGATACACGGATATTCGTGACTTATGCTTTACGCGAGAACGTGCATGTCTGACGCTACGCCTCCTTGAACAAGGACAAAAAGAATTACCTCGGGCATGACTCAAGCACTTGCAGAAACACACAACAACCTTTGAGAATGTATGTGTGATCACTTTACATTGTATGATGTATTACTTAGAATGCAAACATCGATTAATAATGATCATTACCAATGTTAATTATAATTTATGATTTTCTTCACAGCACTTTCCTCATACTTGATTAAAAATTGAGGTCATTTATCTGTCTTAATTAATTTCTTCAATGCTGTTGTATAGCTGACCGCGGGTTAAATGAAAATGTCAAAGAACTTTAAGAAGCCAATACTAAACTAAAAACAAATCTGGTTACACTTTGCGTATTTCAATTGAATTATCGGTTATAGAACTCTGAACGCTTTGCTGCAGTTCAATGACCAATTATCTATATATAATATACATATGTATAAGTCATATGTTACAGTTGTCTGCATTTAAACGCTTAACAGATACAGAGAATGAAATAACATGCAATGTGCGTCTGGGTATAATAGAAGTGTTAGAGTAAAAGCGTAAGCGTCGTACGTCCGTCAATATTCTAATTGTCTCCGTGACCGAAGCATGTGACTAATAATTACATAAGCGTACTATAGGGCTACCCGCTACGCACCGAGACGGTAGCTTGGACGTTAATTTTTTTCTTATTTTGTACGTATGAAGTTGTGATGAAATCTGTTAGCTTGTTCTGTTATAAATGGCCGGTTATAAGAGGACGACATTAGATTAGAAATTTTAACTTTAAATACAATCGGACTGCAACAGAAAAAAAGCGATAGCAATCGTAAAAAAGTGGAGCAAGATAGCCACATGATCCTAAGGACAGAAATTTCATGAACGATTGATTACGGGCTATGAGAAATGTGACCACTTATGTTATATAAGTGATATATGATGACGTACGGAAAAGATCAAAGCACTGTAACGACATGCTGCACCGAATGTGACGATAAGCGGATAAAGTATAGGCACCCGATACACAGATACTTTATTTATATTGAAAAGAGCATTGTTTAGTATGAAGCAATACCTCTCGCCAAATAAATGGAATGGAACACGTAATTGATAGGAAAAACTAGAATGGATAAACAGAAAGACTAACATTTTTCTTCAAGACAACACACACATATTATGTATATATAGGTACTATAAAATATTTAGGTATACAATGCTAACAATTACCAAAACGGCTTATATAATTTATAAATGCATACCTATAGGTATTACAGTTAATGTTCGCAAAACAACTGGCTCGAATTTTCGTACGAAATAAAAAGAAATTCTACCCTATGTTTATATAATTACATACTAATAACAATTGTTATAAAAGGAGTATCAATCTGCCTGTAATTAATTATGCACAGCAAATCCTTAATATACAAATTACAATAGTTACACTTATAGACAGCCGAGCTGTGAATGCTGTATCTCTTATGAACTATTTATTAATTTATGTAAAAATATTGATGCAAATTAATTATACTTATGCGTTTTATTAACACACAAAATGTTTGCTAGTTTTATCGACAAATGAACATTGAACCATACGCTGGGGAAATGTACGTAAGTATGTCACTTGGTGGCAATAAATTCCATAGGTATTCAAGAAAATAAGAAATCTTCGTGAAAGTCGATCTATGATGATATGATAAATAATATGTTATTTACTCGACATTTGCTAAGCATTCCACCATTCCTATCGGGAAAAATTCACTATAAGCAGGTCATAACATAAACAGGGTCATGTAGTGAAAAATGAATAGATAAGCTAATACGTCAGAATCACATAAAATAGCATTGATTCAAATTACCTGCCAACTTTTTTTTTCATATGAGACAAGAACTTATTTTCGATTATATCATAATGTTATGTTAAATAATATGAAATTCTTCCATGCAAGTAGCACGTGATGAACACAGTACGATCACCACATTATATCACGTTACATGACGCACAGGGCAAAATATATACCGTATTTTACAAAACAGCGATGAGAACACAACTTTTACGTGAAATATCTTTTACAGATATTAATTACTGCGTGCTAAGAACATAATACATACCCCAAATGAATAGTTTTAGACATGTTTATCTGTTTGTTTTTATAACTCATCACGCAAAAACGAACAACTTCAAAGAAATAATTGTGTATAATGACCATTTATGATAGAATTGAGAATTCCGAATTTTATAACGAGATAATTCAAAAATGTATTCAGTTAATTAATAGTTAAAACCATTAAAAAAATCTTTTAGTGCCATATTGGATTTAAAGTTAGGTTTATTATATTTTCGTATTCTGAACAAACCCTTGCATTTTATATCTATATCATAGGGCTGCAAAAAAAATAATTGGCCCTTGATTTTAGAGCGTTTTCCATTTTTGATTTAAAAATAACGTCACTAAGCTAATCATCCATTGTCATTCAGACTAAATGTGTGTGCAAAATTTCAGCCCAATGAATTCGGATTAACCGGTATACATTTCAGTTCGAAGATTTGACCCTCACATACAGACTAATAAGGCAAGTTATATTAAAGCTGATAAATAAACTGATGGTTCGGGCATGAGGAAAGAATGGATGATAAATTACGTTCCACTAGTAACGGTACGCTTAAGATTCCACCGCACAGTAGTGATTTCTTGCGATAGTCCTTTACTATTCAGGCAATACTGCTCTGGAATGTCCTGCCCGAAAACATCAAAAAAGCACCGACCAGGGCGGTGTTTAAAAGCCTCATCCGCAATCATTATCAATGACCATTTACATATTATAAGCATTAATGTGTTGTCTCCAGATTTTATCCCAACCTCGCTTTCATTTATTGTTTTATTAATATTCTTATTATATATACATAGACATTATTATTACTTACCGTACGGAGCTTGTGTAGAAGAAAATTTAATTATGAGTACAAGAATCTTTTTGCTATTTCCTACCTCATACCAAGTGGGTGTTTCATTTTATAAGTAACTAAAACCATACAAAGATAAAAAATATTTTACTTACATTGACTAAACTAACTCCTAAGCAGACCATCCACGCCCAGCCGCCGTCCGGTGCAACCTTTCGGGTCGCCGGCGGCTTCTGTGCCAGACCTTTACTCTTCTCTGCCGTCATTTTCAGCCTTTGTCACCTACGTGTCTGTGAATAATGAAATTTATTTATTTATTTTATTCGGTTACACCAACAAGATGAACATTATCATAAACAATTACAATAAATATTTTGGTACAAATGGACAAGTGTCACCTCAATAAAAGGTGTAACCAACAACAATAGATGCAATTAAAAATTTTACGAGAAACCGATGAAATGAAATTCAAACTAGAGTCCTGCCATAGAATTGCTCATGTGAAATACATACAATAATCTCCTTTGACATTCTCTATAATACATTGCATACCTTCAGAAACACTGGTGACTAGGAAAAGATCGCGCGATAAACATCGGCACATCGCACACGATTACATCTTAAATAATGTCAAATGTTTTATTTCATCGATGTATCTAACGGGCACATCACAGATTTGCCACACCACGTCCAACATTGCTGGACAAGTTTATCAGCACTAGTGATACGAAGCGTCGTTTGTTTTGATTACAGACGCAAGCGCGCTCGCTTTGAGTAGATTTAAACCTGTATATTTATAGGTATTTGGGTGTGCACGAAGGAGACAGTATCACGCTTTGAGCACGTGTCTCGTTCGGCAGAGCCGCGACCACGTGCTTGCCTCGGGCGCGTCTGCCGCGAGGTCGACCCGAAATGTAAAAAACATTACCCACCATCAACTACGTGCTATTCACTTTTTTATTTAGCAACGAGATCAATGACTGGCGGCGCTTCACTGAGGACGATTTAGGATTAAAAATCCAATCATTTGGACAAATAATTTACTAAGCTAACTTATCGGAATTTACATGTAAACGTGCACCTTACTAGTTATCGAAAAAATTAACTTGGTGTTTCTGAATAAATAAAATATCAATTATAGAGAAAGCAAAATATTTTTTATACCGTAAATACAATCAGCAGGTACCTGTAGATTTTTCAGAAATCGTCAGGTATTGTGATGGCTGTACAAAAGTACGTAGGTATATTATTATACATACCTATCTAATGAATGACATCATTTTCCGAATATAATACCTAGGGTATTACACTTTGTCCTAGGTTCAAAATTATGCGTTGTACATCAATTTATGCGCAGTTTGATTTTTTAGTTATAGTTGTGTTAGTAGTATGCAGTACAAGAAAACATGAAACGCAACATTGCCACCAGGGGCAGTAATGCATCAATACATAGTTATAAAACAAAGTCGCTTTCTGCTCCTATCCCAATGTTATGTTTAGATCTTTAAAACTACCCAATGGATTTTGATGCGGTTTTTTAAATAGACAGATAATTCAAGAAGAAAGTTTATATGTATAACTAGCTTTTGCCCGCGACTTAAGTAAAAATATAGTACGTGAATTTAGATATTTCAAAGATAACAGGAAATTTTCACGCTATAGGTAAAAGGGAATTGTTTTAGTCCTCATTAACGCTTGCGAAACCGCGGGTAAAAGATAATTTATAAATAATAAAACCCCATTCAAATTGAATATTTCTGTGTTTGAAGTGGAATGTGTTTATCAACCTACAATGTATAGTTCGGTTTATATTACTAATTAAGGATAATCAAAACGCTTCCAGTTAGCATTTACATGGCAAATGTACTTAATATGCTGATATCAAAGACAAAGTAAACTATCCGTGAGACAGTAGAAATGCTCACGGGGAGATCAGTAGGAGAGGACAACAGACAATAGGGCAATAGCTTTTTGTTTTATATCTATATCCAGTTATGACGAGAAGAGCAATATATCGAAAAATGGATCATCTAAAACGAAAATTTATCAGATAAACGTAATTAAACAATGCGTAGGTAATTGATATTAAAATAAAAATTGATTTCCTGATGAAGATATGTATAATATACGCCTGTACCAAAATCAGTTCCATAAAACGACTCTTCAGAATGAAATGACAGCATATAAAATTAAACTCCTGCGGTCACAGTATACAGCTGTTCATCGGATCATATTCATAGAAACCTTGAACATTAAAAGCGTATTCTTATAATGTCTGATTATAATTTAAGACGATTTACACAAAACCAAAAACGACGTATTAAATTAATTAGTACTTGTAATTGTGTAGATTGTAATTTAGAAACATAAAATAAACTGTCCGCTTCTTAATGAACCACGTAAACTTGTCGCTGTGGCACATGCTCTCCTAAAATAGAGCATGTAAATTGGCACTATAACAGCTACTAGCAGTTTTAAAATAACACATATGAACCTAAATTTATATGAAATATCTACTTTCGTATTCTTATTCCAAGAATGTTGTTGTTTTAAAAGTTTTAGGTTGAATCTTGTAAAAACCGTTTCTCCTTCTATAAAATGTTCCATTTTATTTGCCTCTTTAAAATTCATCAATTCGATAGGTTGCATAAATGGCTCCTACAGGTTGCTCTTAATTACCCCTGGGTCTCACTGCAATATAATCAATGAAAAATAAAACCGTTCAAAACGACAAGGATGTATGTCCAGTATTACGTTTGGTTTCCCTTGGGTATTATAAAAATAATTTTAAGTTAATTCAAAAAAACATACACTAATATAAAATATATACCAATAATAAGATTTAAAGGCAACAACAGGATTTAGGTGTTCTCATGTTACGAAGTTCGCCACTTCAAAATTATTCTACAACCATTGTGTTGATATAGAGGTACTGCACATTACTTCAAGGATTAACGCAACGCTTTTGGAATTTAAAATTCTATGCAATGTAGTAACCATTTCACAAACCTCTCGATCAGCACTACTCGGAAACAAACAAATACAACATTGAGTCGTACTGAGGTAGAGCAGTATTAGTAGACATAAAATCGTTTAATTGTAATACCTATTACGGACAAGGTGATTATTATCATGCAATACTGCGATCGGGCTGTTTAATTAAACCATCACTTGCAGTGTACTTGTAGAAGTGATACAGAAATAGGTCAATAGGACACTTAAGAGAATCTGAGCAAGCAAGCGAAGCGACGAGGGCGATTTGTAGAAGGAAACAGTTACACAAAATCAGCGTGAACAGCGGTCGACTTCAATACAATTATCGGATACAATAAATTTTAAAGATAGCGTAAGTACAACATAGGGGAGTGTCCGAACTTGTAGTAAATTACCGCAATTATCAAATTTATGTTTTTATAATATTCATATAACGAATCGAGTCTTACCACGAGTGTAATACTTGTTACAAATAACAACGCTCGTAATAGGAAGTGTTCGGGATTTCAAGTGTCGATCTTAACAATGATTTATATACATCTTAATTTGTTTCAAAACACATATAATATGGTCACGTAAATGCCAATGTCCCTAAATTCGAAGAACCTTAAAAAGTCCAATGCATAAAAAGATGATACATTAAATTTGTAAACTATAGATACTGTAACGTATTTAGCGCTCGCTTTATCGATTCAAAAACAAAGGTGGCAATAACCAGTGTAGTGTAGCTATCTGTTTTAAATAAACCGAGAAAGTAGACGGATAAAAAGTATTTGTGTTAATTTGACATGTGAAGACAGCACTGCATCCGCAGCTAATCTAGGACTGCCTAGTTTCTCGCACTTTCTCTGATACAATGACACGCTGAACAAAGCAAATAACGAGTGGAATTTTCAAAACTCTACAATGAATGTAGACTAACTTTTGATTAAAACTAAATTCTTTAATAATCAATTAAAATGCAACTATGAGCTCTGAATTAACAAAAAAATACTTTTTTTTTGTTAACAGTTTGAAGGAACTGCAATTACCAACAATATAATATGTAGTTCCATCAAACAGTTCTTGCAAATAATGATGAATGAGGAAAAACTATGTGTTAAATATAAGTTCATGATAAGAACATCAAAAGTGCAAATGTGGAATATGGATTTCTGGGAATTACATCACATTCCATTAACACAGTCATTTGGAATATTTCATTTAGGTTTCAATGCCATAGCCCTTTATGGTATAATACACATTTTGTGTCTACTTACAACAAACGATATATAATACTGTAAAACTGGTTTTAAAAGCTTGTTTATAGCATATCCAAAATCAAAAGCGGCAAAAGTTGCCAACCAAGTGTATATATAACTAATGGTACGTTCAGACTACGACACAAATTCTGACATAAATGTCAGACATTAATGTCCGTGCTTTTTACACTTATACGGAATTTTCTACATAAAACTCATTTTATGCATTAAAACGCGATGCAGTGTATATGAAAATGTCAAACGTGACGGAAACTTGTCAACT
>DWQT01004428.1:0-11269 GCA_018244895.1 Myscelus amystis hages
CCGTATAAGTGTAAACAGTACAGACATTAATGTCTGACATTTATGTCAGAATTTCTGTCGTAGTCTGAACGTACCATAAGTATTAATTCGGTGTAGGTATGTGTCGATCCATGGTATACTAATCAACATTTGTCATACAGCCTCGTGAAAGGTACCGACGCCGACGATTCGGCTTGCGCCTGAAAACAGTATTATTGATTGTGTCTATTCAAAACAATCTTAAACGTTATATGTATTTATAGACTAAACACTACATACTTCCACAGTATATTAGTTTCAGAATGTAACAATAAATATTTGGAGAAAATTGTGAAAACCAACGAAAGCAATTGTTGATTAGTTTTTCTTGGAAACACTTAACAGAATCTGTTAAATAAACTTTGGCCGCAACTAAGCCATTAAACCGGTGGAAACACACAGAGAGGATAAGTACTTGGCACGAACAAGAGATTGCGCTGTCTACTATTTACATATTAAACAGCCTACTGCCGTAAACACGGGAACAGTGTTACGTAGCTAGCTATATTGTATCGTCGATCCCGCAAAATAAAACCTCGCCTGTTCCTGCTTCTCATATGTACAAATGTATTTCTTTCACCACTGGCAATGCATACAATAAGCTATTATAACAATAAGCTCTAGGAAAAGGGTAAGGAAATCGTAATAATACGAAAATCTCGACGTAAACATGTTTCGAACGTCCATTGCAAGTACAGTCAGGAGCACAACCCGTTCAGACCTGCTTAAATTTACAGATCACTTGAAATCTGTTCTGCTTGAAATCTGCTTCGGTACATAATTTTATTTATAGCGAACCGTCCCTACAAACACACAATACCTTATGCACATTGTACTTAAGTTGACGGAAATATAAATATTTTGAGTACGCGGTATGTTGTTCTGCCTAATAGAATTCAGGTACCGCACTTTACCGAGCTTGCCACATACCGTAACGATAATGTACGAATTAGTTCACCAATGTATTTTAACATCATAATTGCATCAGGGATAAAGCAATAACACTTAACTTTGCAAATTGTTGTTCTGTTATATTATTCGGCTTTTTTCTTGTTCAACAAAACGTACGTTTGGTATATGTGTCTGTTTATAAATAAACAATTTAAATACTAGTTAAAGAAGCAACGAGATTCAAAGTTTAGAACTTAGCCTCCAAACTCTGGGAGTCTGTGCTTCGAATTCGACGCACGCACGAATACAGCCAGTCGAGACTTCGTTAATGAAGTTCCGTGCGTGTTTGCGATTTTGTATGTATCAATTGTAGCACTGAAAGAAAACATAATGACGATACCCGTACTGCTGACGCTCCAGTCCAATGTTCTCGCAGGGATGTCTGCAAATACACTTAACCGGAATGGCAGTATCTGGTAACCTTTTACAATTCGATCTCAAACCCACGTACAAAGCGAGATGGTTATATAATATTAATGGACTTCAAATAATGTTCTATCAGGTATTTCACATAAACGACAACAATTTGAGTTATATTTATATTTGCTCGCGGTAATATAGGTACATACATAATTGCGAAGATGGGGAAAAATTATATCGGACGCAAAAATAATGAAAGTCACTTAAAAAGACAACTTTTTAAGATTTCGTTACATGAGCGTTTAAATATAATATCGTTAATGTCATTGCTGTAATTATGAACAAAATATGGAATGTGGGATGTATGAAGTTTGTTACCTTGCCTGTAGTAGCGTAGTAGGCTGGTTTCATTAATTGTCCCCATTATGAAAGGAGAGCCGCGTCCAACAGTGGAACAGTAAAAGAATTGATAAAACCTGCATGAAATAGAAGAGAAAACAGTACCGAGTAATGGCTAATGTAATATTACGTACGTATTTACCTATGTACGAGTATAGCACCAAGTAATGGCTAATGTAATATTACGTACGTATTTACCTATGTACGAGTATATGTTGGAGAACAATATTTGTTAGCGTCAGACCTTGAAATAAATTGGAAAATATTTTTTTACGCTATTTGTAAACAGTCTCGCAAAACCAAAGCCGTACTAAGTTCCATTTCCACTTTCATCAAACGCGCGAAACTTGAACAATTCTAGAAAAATGACAGGGAAAACTAATAAAGTTACAGGCGGGTCATTGACACCATACCAATTTTGTTTCATCCAGTCATTGGGCTTCGTTTAACCAAATGTATCCGGAGCTTTACAAAACCAAAAGTGGTTGGATCGGAACATTTGGACTGGGTCCAATTTGAAGACCCCAAGATATTTGAACGTAGTTTATGTACCAACAACAATAAAGACAAGATTGTGGAGTCGTCTGCCCGCGGCGAGGTTAGGTCTGACCCATTTATTTTGTTTTATTGGTTTTACAGAACAGGTCATATTGGGACTACGGAATTTTTATATCACTGATATCATATTTTTATTGGAACCCCGGCTTTTACGAATAAACATGTTTAACATTTTTGTTTGTAAAAAAAAAATTAAGAAAGAAGGAAAGATCAAGGGAATATAGAAATAAAAATCATTCGTATGAAAGAAACATTTTATTCCATAGGTTTTCACTAACAGTGCATTCACAGTACAGTTTCTTACGGCAAGACCCTAATAGAAATATAAATTGAAATGAAATTACTTTATTACCCCAAAATGCGTGAAATATAATTAGCTTACAGCGTATCATTGTGTTGAAGTATTTCTAATATATAGAAAAGTTTACATTATTTCTCAATAAGAAGGCGTGTCTTTATGCGACCTATGTATATAATGGTTAATAATTGTAAAGCGTGATTCACACTATACCGTATTGCGCCGAGAACAATTCTACTCGTATTTTATCGTCTCTTAAAACCTGTAATACGATTGGCTACATCTATGATGAATAACTCATGTTTAAAATCTACTTGTTTATTATTAAAGACGTACGATTAACTAGTACAATCGAAAACATGTATAGAGCATTTTTAAATAATTGTTGAACACAGTTTCAAACAATTGAATACGACAAATATACTCGCAGTTGTTTCTAATACATTAATTTTGTGATTAAAATAAATAAACACACATACACATTGACAATGATTATTTTTTTAAATACATCGATAAATAAACGGACGTAGTAAATACTATTATTCGAAGCGAATTAATATTACCAGTACATAGTGATTCTATACAATTTCTCTCGATAAATACATTACATTTAATAAGTGTATAATTTAACATTGAATAAGAATTTACTTGTCTACATAATAACATACAATACATACAATAATGCTCTATAAATACATACATTTAAATATATGTTTTAACATACAATTATAAATATACTTTATTAAATTTACGACGATAGATTTTATGTAATATATTCATGGGGAATAAAATTTTCAATTGTTCAATTTGAGTTTATTGTCTAATAAGATAGGTACGTTTATGTACATGTAGATTTCTACTGTGTACTCTAAAGTGACTAGAATGTTCTTATATTAAACACTAAACAATATTTTTCAATACGATATGTGACTTAAGCACTAATAAATTTAATTTATTTTTCACTACACGATACTCAAAACTATTGATAGGCCGAGTTCAAATTATTCCCTTGACTTACTCGGTACGAAATGTATGCAGGTTTGTAGTGCGAAAAGTTAAATAGTCGCCGAGTATGCGAGTACCGAGAATTAAATGACTAGTCTGGAACTGTTAAACTGGAATTGTTAAACTACAAGAACGGCTAAATACATAAATTCTTTCGGCGATGTGTATGAAATTAGATGAAATGTAACGCAAACATTAAAATTGACAACTGAAGTTGTGTCGTTTTACCTTTTTCTGTTGTGTCTGTTAATAAGTAATGTACATAGTTGAATGTAATATGATTTTCCAAGTGCCCAGTCGTAAAATTAACTCGCTTTGGTGATGATAATCTGTGTAAGAGTACACGGGCCCTAATGTACTTATTAATTAGACTAATTGGAATGTTGTTTGAACGTTGAAAGAATTTTAGTAATTTCAATGATTAAAAAAATATATGTTACTTACTTATGTTTTATTGGCCTTTTTTGTTCAATGAGTTATTGTTTTATGGGTAATTATACGATATTGATAAAATAGGAAATTGAAAGGCTGAAATGACTCTAACTAGGAGTGACGTAATAAAGATATTATACGTATGAATATTTATTAAAAACGCATCGTTCATTTATTATAACCGTACCTACTTTTTATTTCGTTCATTAAATTAAATAAATATTTATAAGAATATCTTTTTTATCCAATTTCGATTTAAAAAATGGATTATAAAATATGTTAACAAATTTAAAACGCTATAAAAGCCGTTTTAAATAGACCAGGGAGACTAAAATAATGATAGATTAAAAATATATTTCATAGCCAATATTTTATGACGATTTTAATGAAAGTGGACAAGACCAAAGATGCTTATTCCTCTTTTGTATCTGTCTGTTCGTTTGGCAAATAGATATCATTATATTTATTTAATAGCCATTATACTGAGGAGAATCTTAGAGCGAGTATATCAATATATAAAATCACTATATTTTATTTCAAAAACGTTTAACCTATACGATCTATAAATACATATAATATTTATATATTATGTAAATTGCTGTATTAAGCACATTAACTAATTTAGAACGTACGCTTTTTGAGTTTATACGAATATATGTACATTTTTCGTAATTTGCTTTTCATTATACCTACTAATATAAGTTCAATTATGTATTATGAACAAAAAACAAATAGGTATAATTACTAGTATAGAAATATTATTTTTAATGTCTAGAAATAATACCAAAATTCAAAATGGTTCCGCGTCACAATGTAAAATTTGAAAATTTGTAATGTATTTTTCAAAACACATATTATTAATTAATGAAATATACAATTCTGTAAAACCCATAAGATGCCTTATAAAAAGCGAAATGTATGGTTATTAAATTACTGGTAACTACATACATATATTGCATAAATGAATAGTTAATGTTGATAAATGAGAACAAAATTAATTTATACCTTTAAAAGTAATATTGAAAATTATAAATATAATAATAAAGCTATACAACAAAATTAAAATGATACATATGTAAATATTAGGCAAAAACACAATTGGGATAACTCTTCAATTCTTGCCGGTAATATTACCAAGCTTTTTTACTACATCGTTTTAAATTTTTAAAAAAAGTAAGTATCCTAAATATTACAGAAAGCGACATTTAAAAAAAAGCACTTTTATTCTACAAACTGTCTAATAATTATCTACTGCCTATATAAGGCCATATTCACACTATGGCTTTTAACAGCACTAATAAATTGTAATATATTTTATTTATTCAAAAGTTAAAGTCATTTATTCAATGATTCCTCTTTTTGGTGTGGTTTCACTGGAACTGTGGCGGGTAGTGACTATTTTATTAATTACTTTTGTAGCTGAATTTTGCAGCTCAATAAAAGCCTTAGTACGAGTATGGTCTAAAGCCAAAATTCGAAAATATCTTACAATTATGCAATTACCTACGCGTTGCGTCACAAATATTATTCTATATAAGTCGTAATTATCCCAGATTCGAATTATATTTACATCGTCTTAAACAAAGTGTAAAGCTTTAAATACATACATACGTAGATCACTAATGTTACAGCATTAAGAAATATTACATCGGTATATTACATAGAAAAGGATTACACATCACATCTAACTCCACTAAGACATTTGACTAAGTGTGACCTAAAATGTCTTTCAGAAAATGTGAAAGGGAATATATTAGCTTTTTATGATTGAAACAGAAAATAGTATCGTAACTTATCGTATGTGAAACGTTCTATATTTCTGCTTTAGATTTGAAACAACTATTCAAAATCATGCTTAATATTTTCATGGTACATTTCATAGACAATCGGTGCCGTTTCACTAACCATTAATATCAATGCAAAAATTCAATTATTCCAAAAGTTATTATACCAACAAAGCGATGCGATTAAAAATTCGAAGTGCTCGAATAACCAACAAAGCAATAGGAACGGATGGCACTTTAAATTCATAAGTGCTTGGAAGGTTACTGGAGAGTCACACGTCTATTCAATCCCGTTCCGATGTAGCTCAATGGTATTCGGAATTCGTGTTCCTATTCAATTCTACACGATACACATGGCAGCTCTCTTTGATGTGCGATGGGAATTCAAATTCTCGCTAGAATTTATAAATTTCAAAATGAAATTGTACATTACTAAATTTAAAATAAGTCGATATAATATAAGTAATCGTACTTACTTTGCCAATACATTTGAATTGTTTTCGAATTTCCAAAAATATCGTCTATTACATTTTAACGAAATTAAGAATCCTTCTGTAAATAGCCAAAACTTTTCATATACCTTCACAATATACTAAAAAAATATTTGAACTTAGCTAGTACGATTTTTAGAACCATTTTTTTCACATACTAAATATAAAAACATCAGCGAATTGAAAGTAAATAAGAGGTAACCAAACAAAATATATTTTACTTTATTTTGCTGAGTTTTGAGTATTTGTGTAATAGTACAAAAAATGAGTTATAGCTATTTTTGAAGAATATTTTTACTACACTTGCGAATGAGATACACTAACGAAAAATATATTTGAGCGTTTATGCTTCTGACAGGTCGTAAATTAACCGTATTACTCCACCGTCAACGAGAACCAATATAGCTGACCCGGCAAGTCGATTACTTACATTGACAATGAAAAATTCTAAGTTTAAAATTAAGTAATTCGATTATACCTTCAGCAGAGATTTGCACCGTTCAGCCAATAAGACTAATGCATATAGAGGTCACGGTGACTGGGCGAGAATGCTCGTAGCAAATGCTTAAACAGCTGCGTCTATAAAACGTGAGCAAACTCCTTATCACTTACTACAATTGGAACTAAAACATTTTGAACTGTCAGAAAATATATACATTCCCTCTAGAATAAGCAAGTCTACAAAACAACTCTATATTTTCTAATTTTAATTCTAACGCCACAAACAAGCATTCACTGCCGAATAGAAATTCTACAGTGCCCGAAATACATTATTTACAATAGCACTTTCAAGTTTAACTTATATAAGAATATTTTCATTCTACTAACGTAATGAGTATCAGGGACAATACACACTATCCAGTCGCGGTATCTAATTTTAGAAAATACGCACGTAGGAATAACTCGACGTATTCTCAAAGCGCATACTGCTCTCAGTTAAGCTTAGCTTTTAAGTCGGATTGATGAGTTAGGGTTGTCGATGACCAAGTGCGTAGTATTAGCAACAATGGTAGTTACGGTTGATCAAATTCTTTAGTCGTATCTTCAACTTAGGCTACGTCAAAGGCGAATATGCTTCAGAATTGAGACTCATGCATGTTAGAAAGTCCAAGTGCGTTGGTATTAAATATTCAGCTCGCATATAATCCGATAGGCTCGTTTGAATTATTTTGTATCGTAACTATCCGAGTGATTTGGTAAAATAATTTTCCATTTGTACTAACAGCAACTTGTCAGATAGTCAAAAAGTGTTAAGCTAAAGGTTTGACAACTAACGAATATCGGAACGTGACTTCGACGGATAATGTGCATGCTTCCTTATAGTTCAGACTAGGTATTGGTCCGAAAACATCTGTTTAGTGTAAAGTAACTTTTTAAAATTTAAAACTTTTTCAATCGATTAAGAGAACCAGCTAAGCATCTATTTACATTGCTAACGAAACAAATTGTTTCTTCCAATGCTCTTAAACTGGGGAATGGTCGCGAAGATTCGAGCTATGAAGAATACGTAGGTAACTATTATAACTAAGTCGGTTCTTCGCTGGCTGCGTTCTCCGGTCTTGCTATGCCAATGTTGTAGTCTTTTAGCGCATCTTCTATATGTTTTACCTGTACGAGAAAGCGTGTTGGTGAAGTTTTGTTAAATTTCATTTAATTGTGATTCTCTAAGTGTAACTAACTAAACTTTGGTTAAGTAAAGTAAGTAACCTATAAACACAATGAACATTTTTCGTAGAATTATATCGTATAATAAAGAAATGGGTCAGTTATTTTTAATTGAGACATTTTTAACATTGTACCTTAATTAAAATCTATACTTTTAATATCTACCTTTTAGTAAGTAATATCACAAATCACTAATATTACGAATCACAACATAATATTAACAGGTAAAGGAAGGTAAAGGATGTTGGTCTTGCTGATTTCAAATACTAGAAAATCTTTGGCGAGAGATTTCTCTCATTCATCCTCATCCTCAAACTTTGTATCCTCTAAATATCCTCACCTGCGTCGCGTTTGGATCAGTCCCGGGATGCGTGTACTTGTGAAGGAAGTAGCAAGTCCCCGGGATATCCTTGGGGAATGAATTCGGGAGGCACGACCGGTCTCTCGGCTCCATATCGAAGCCCGGGAATTTGATCAGCCACCTACAAAAAATTTGGATAAAAGAACATTCCAGTTATTTTCTTGTGTTTTTTTAAATCCAATATCTTAATTACATAACATATGCAAGTTTACAATACAGAGTAAAAAATGCAGTAATTGAATAAGTTACAAAATACTGGCTCTATTTGTGCAATTAAAAACAAATGTTTTAGCATTAGACCTTAAAAATAGAAATACTGGCCGAATTAACACATACGATATTGTAAATACACTGAAATGGATAGATGTATAAACTTCGTCTTAACCTTAAGTGGGTCGTAACACCCTTGTTTTCTTAACACGTTAGATCCTTATACGATAGTAAAATTTAAGTGGAATAACCACATAATGGAGGCTAGGTATTATTACGCGTAACGCTGTATTAATTTAAATCCGAAAACCGATAACCGAAAGGATTATGCTTCGGCTACGTTGTTCTACGGGCGACATTAACGACGTATTCCGCTTTATTGCGACATTTATAAATAATGATTGTGTTGTGATGTAAAAATATATACGCCATTGTTCGGTTTATCGATGTTTGATCGGTAAATGCCTATATCACTGAGTGTATAGCGTGGAGGGAGTCGAGATATACGTATTGTATCAATCGAAGATAAATTTGTTAAGTTTGTTACAATTCTGAATCTATGAACCCTCATAATAAAAATACTAATTGCTTTGCACAATTTTTACACATCTATCTACTACGAGATGAGATGCGAGAACACACACACAGACACAAGAAAAGCTGCTTCAGACAATCAGCTTTAACGCCTTAATATATACCATAAATTAAGCTTTATATTTTTACGCATTGACACGTGCCCAGAAATATTATAATTGGTTTTTAAGCCCTGACCGCCATCGGTATTATTTTGTATGAAAATTGAACGAATATTAAAGCAATACTATTTTTTCACTCACTCAATGGAAATTCTGAAATGTATTATCCAAGTTCAATCAGACACATTCGATTGAATCGCCATCAACTATCCGAAGGCACTCTTATTGTTTATCTCGTAAATGTAACCTGATTCATAGCATTCGATTTTCAAATCCTACCGCATCCATCGATGTCCGTCTGTATCCATCAATTGATTTCTATACTGGATACATTAGGCATCGGACTAATCCAAGACACATGTTACTTAATAATGCACTTTAACACAACAGTGATAGGGTCGGATGTAACTTACTCGTATGTCGTGGGACTGACGTTTATCTTCAGCGGTTCAGAGCCAGATTCAAATTTATTGGCGAGCGTGACGTTGTGGCCGAAGAGGCAATATTTCAGCATGGTCTTGCCCACGACGCCGGCCAGCACTGTGCCGGTGTGGAGGCCTATCCGCATCTGTTTCAATAGCAATCAATTGCAATTTTATTTCACAGAAGAGTCACGGTGTAAAAGCAATGTACCTACCACGTCCTAGTCATACATTTAGGCATGTATTATGGTAGCTTTTGTAAGGAATATGTGGAGATTTTATATATGTGTATTATCGAAGCTATAACAAACTGGATCGTAGCTATAACAAACGCTACAAAGGAAATTATAGGAATCATTGATTTTAGCTGAAAATAAACGATTCTATGTATTTTCCTGAGCGGTATAATGCGTAAAGCAGGAAGTTTGCTTTGTAATTAATTATAATTTGGTTTATATGTATTTCAGATACTTATGAGGCAGCATACTAAACTCTTCAAGGAAACCACGCAAAGTACCTAATTTTGATTTCCATCGTGGACAGCGAAGCCTCGCTTCTCATTTACTTTAATATTTAACTAATTGAAACAACGTTTGTGCACAATATGCATATTTTGGAACAAAGTTCCTTTCGCGCGTTGCGAAGGAGGCTAGACGGGAAAAAATCAGACTAAAAGTTAATTAATCGAAAGGAACTTCGTTCCATCCTGGTGTCCCTTGCCACCTCTGTTGTGTTTTTTTTTTGTTTGATGCAGATAAAAGAAATGGAATGTCTGTACCTTTATCGGGTTGCCCTCGTGTGTAAAGTGCTGCGCACAAGTTTCTACCATTCGCAGCGCCATCCAAGCGATTTGGGGCGCGTGCGTATCGATTTTGCGATGTAGCCCGCTCGCCACGCAGTATGCGTCGCCTATCGTTTCCACCTAGTAAGAAGGCAGCTGATATACAAAACAGGAGATACTTCTTTCTTATAAATTAAAGTAATCGTTGTAATAGACGAAAATAATATACTGGTAATAATACGTAATACGTAATCGTAGTAATAGACGAAAATAATACGAGTATACTGGTTATAATACGTGAAATATAAACCTTAACCATTATTTCTAAATAAGTTTTATACATAGTTCACAAAATTTTCTAGCTTGGAATCAATGTGTTGAATAGTGCCCAATTATTATTATTATTAATTCCAGGTCTTCATTCTCAGCCAGTGTCGAATTACCTTATAGACATCCAGCTCCTCACAGAACACGTCGAACACGCTGTACAGGTCTTCCAGCATCGCTATGACCATCATGGGCGTGGCGGTGGCACAGATCGAGGTGAAGCCGACAATGTCGCTGAACAGCATTGTGACGTCATCGTGGCTCTTGGCTTCTATGTTCTCACCTGACAAACAAATGACAGTTACAAACGGAGCTGTGACGTCATCAATACAATGTTTCAATACTATCACTCATTCGTTTGACGTAAATTCCCCAATGAGTAGCTTTTTGCTTGCAATAATGCCAAGGTTTCAGATATCCTATAGTATCAATATTTCCTATTAATTTCCTATTAATATTATAAATGCGAAAGTTTGTGAGTATGGATCTTTGTTACTCTTTCACGCAAATAC
>DWQT01004429.1:0-11269 GCA_018244895.1 Myscelus amystis hages
CCCCAACATAACAAACCCATCATAGAGGACCCCGACTGTTCAGCAATAAAACGTTAAATGATAATTTCGCGAGATGGTCGCTCCGTTTCCGGGCCACGACTTCCGGGGACACGCATTAGCCATTAGCATGGCGGCTGCCGGTGACGTCACGTCCGCTGCAATTAGAGATGTATCGATGTATCGGCTGTGACGATAGCGATGGATATTATATCGATAGCGCGTTAGGGGTGGATTGTGGAGGAAATTTATTATTCCAATTCGATGCGTTATTTCTCTCAAGAATACAGATTTACGCTACGCTGCGATTTACGCTATCAAAATCTATGAACAATCATATTAACTGCTAACCGCGAAAGACCGGTACCTCGTTTGCGCCGAACCTTATATTTATGTATATATACGAATTATGGGTTTGCAGTTATAATCTAGGTGGCGTACTAAAAGTGGCCAGGTTAAGAGTACCCATAACAAACAAGACAGTCATCCATTTTGACGAGAGTGAAAGAGACGGAAGAAGTTCGTGAAGACTACAGCTGGTAGAAAGGGGTCTTTTATGGGATTGGCAAAGTAAATGCACAAAAAATGTTTACGAAGTCCATTGGAAACCGAACATCGATAAGGCACGGCCCTACCGGCTGCCATAACAACGATATTGTTTCGAATTCCGAATTGGCGAGTGACGTCACGGTTTGGCTTTAGTTGAATAATTGTCACGTTGCAAACCCGTACGAATCTGTAGTACTGGATAGTACTGGAACTATAGTAGCTGGGCTATTCAATGCCCCAGTAAGTATTCAATACAACGTTTCATTCTACCAACAATATGAACATTATATCTTGCTGTTGTTTATTTTCTTACCAATTCTTGTTTCTCTGTAAATACTTATTTGCTAAAGAGAGAGCGAGACGAAACATTGGCGGAGGTTAATGATTTATGAGTGCGGTGGTAAATTTTCTTGCTACCTCGCTTTACGTAATGTCGTACACATCTGTAATTGTGTCCTCTTAATTGTAATTAAATGTAGAAGGTTTACAGATCTCTGTGTTTTGGTTTCAGGTCCTTTCTGTAATATTTACAGCTACGTTTTGAAAGTAAGAAATAAAAATTGCTTGTCAGTATAAAAACACAAATGCATAGAACGAAATCCAGAAGCATTATTACAGACGCATTAATGTTTTTAAAGGTGCAGAGTTATCTTCAAAGTCTAATTTTAGATTTCGCGTTACTGGTTGCAGACAAAAAAAAACAAATATTTATAGTTGCATTTGATGATACAGCGGCATTCGCACAAACACAAGCGAATGTTTCGAATTTCAAATTCGTCGAGTGGCTCTTTCCGGCAAGGGTTGGCTCCAATTGAATAATTGTCACGTGATATCAATACTCTCGTGGATCCGGCAAAGGGGATTACGTTTCGGGGCCCTCGAATCGAGGACGCCGCTAGCAAAGCATTTAGAGGGTGGCAATTCAACGAGTAAATCTATTATCGATTTCGGTTTCAACAGTCCTCCAGATCGGTGATGAATGGAATATATAACACAAAGTATTCGGGACCAGTGGAGTCTTGTAATGTAATTTGGAGATGGAAATTTAGTGACTACGCGCGCTCCGGTGGAAGCACTCTCCTTAATGCGTAGTAATCCGTCAACTTTCGGGTTTGCCGTATTTGTGACAACCGAACAGAAGTACCGTATTGCTATTATATAGGGTGTTTTGACGCGATCTTTTCATACTTAGCCGCAATTAAGACCTGGTCCTTTGACAAATATACAATATACATTTTATATAATACGAACAGATGCACTCATCATAGAAATGTTTGTCATCCACGGGAATCGAACCGACGACCTTTTCGCAGTCATTACCTCTAACCAGTCGAGTACGTGACTGATTAGTCACTGAATAAACTACTAATCAAAATATAAAAGGCACGAACAGAATGTGGCTGAATTTAGATGATCAAAACAAGAATCTGAGCCTTTTAAAACACACCGATAACTAAAGCGTTTCCGTTAATCTAGAAAGGAATATTTACCTATAAAGTTTACCTAAATTGGGGAACACCCTGTTTTATTCCTCGTATTATGTTTAATGAATAACTTGCATTGTGCTATGTGTACTGCGTTTTACAAGCATTGCAAATGATGTAACACAAGCTCAAATCACGTCGCGCTGAGGCCATGGCAATGACCTCGACGCAAATTAAACACTGGCCGGCCGCCTGGCGCGCCTCGCTGAAACTCGATCAGCCCTTACCCGCGTCCTTACGTGCTGTCAGACTTTATACGGGGTGATTTAGAAAATGTGTGAAATTTTAAAAAAATGTCTGTTTCATACTTCTTTAGTATACGTGAAGAAAAAATATGTTTTCGCGCGTTGAACGATCCTGATAACGAGTTCGTGTATGATGTTAATAATGTTTTCAAAAATCATAGATAATAAAGAAGAAGAAAACGTTTATTTACCGCCATTAAATACTAAGAATAAAAGTTTCAATAAATAAATTAATGAAACAACACATCTTTTTTCATTGACGTTCAGCGCCAAGTGGTGGAATTAATTAATTTATTTTAATACAATTTTCTTTGTGTTCGTCACTACGTCCCGCTCTTACGCATAATGCCATCTTTATTTCTTGTTTATCCTTTTGCAGTGGTGCAAAATGACTTGAAAAAATTAAGAACACAAAGGAATATCCACAAAACAAAAATTAAACCTTAAAGACGTTGTAATCAATTTCTACGAGAAAGTTATTAATATACTTTACGAATTTATTGAGCGTAAAGATAAAATGACAATGTAATGTGCTACCATGAATAATAGGTTAAGTATTAGTGCTATTCGTCTTGCGATATCAAAAAACTCGTAGAAGAAACATGCGATTCGGCGCAACTAGGTGTTCTATATCATTAGTATCAAATGACGGCAATCAGTTACGTTGTAATGGAGCTCCGCTAGTTTTTGCTGGTACATATTAACTTGGCGCCCAACGAGGGGCTGAAAAAAAACTGACATTCATTACTGTTTGCTTTGACAAAGCGAATGATGACGTATGAAAATATACACGAGAATTGACGGAAAAAATCCTATCTTATTGTAATAGACAAGAATCTTCTGGCAATTTGGCGTCCAAAGTGGGAGTGGTCTCGCATTGCGTCTCAGCTGAGAAACTTTTTTAATCTACATTAATAAATAACTAAAAACCGGTTCATCTTCGGCAACATAAAAGTAACTTGGCGTAAAAAGCTAACACTTCGAAGCGCTAAACTCACACCGGCGCCATCAATTCCGCGCACACAAATCCCCAGCTAATTCAAGTTGTATCAAATATTAAACCGCTCCAAGCACCCTGTATTCCCGCTATAGACTAGTCATGCATATTTAAGAGCGTTCCAACATGTCTAAGGCTTTAAGCTTTAACTTAATGAGGTATACATGTGTTTCAATGTACATCAAGCGGTATAAGCATTTGAACATTGTCTACCCTTCTCGAATTATTGCAATGTAGTATCTCAGATTGGTATTGTTCTGATTGAATTTGTAATATTAATATCTGCACTCCATTTAATTACTTCAATGATTGTATCTAGAAGATTTATCAGCTAAAACACTTATAAAGAAACAGTTATAAAAAGTATTATATTTTCATTTTAATAAAGGGTACGGAACATCCCCATAATATGCTGGCAATGTGGGGGTTGTACAAATCAAATGAAAAGCAGCATTTGAATAATTTCATTCCAATTTATGTATCCCCATGTCAAGCTTCTCTACAAGCGAGGTCGGGAATTGTGTGCTATCTTTTATGGAAATATTGGGTGACCATTGACCACAGTGTAAACTAGTTTTGAGTAGGAATGTAGTGAAATCGAAATCTGTATGTCGTTAGTACAAAAAAACATCAATATTATGTTAACTTAGGGTCATTGCACTGGTTTGAATTTACTCTGTATCATTCTTGCGTTTTTTGTACGATAATTTTTAAAAACGTCACAGAGTATGAGGAAACAGTAACATTTAAAAGAGTGCCGAGAGTTTTTTTTCCTCCGGCTTTTTTTCTCTCAGTCCACATTGCACCAAAGTCGATGTAAACCCCCGGTATACTAAAAAATTTGATATTAAATGTGCAATATTGGTTACCGATTGGTTACCGGTTACGGTCGTACTAAAAATGTAGTCTGACTTTGTTATGAAAACTAACGGTCGCTGAATAGTTTATAATTATAGGATTATCTCTCTAAATTGTACGCTGTAAAAGGCAAAATAGGATTAAACTACTAATTTTGTAACATCTTTAAATGTACCCATATTTGTGCAAATAAACGGCTTTGTCTTTGTTTTTGTCTTTGTCAATTAATTAAGAATTTGTTGTAATTAGATTAAATCATAAAAGTGCACATAACGTTTCAAATTAGATGGGATGGATTTGTAAAAATCTTTCACTAGAATACTACGTTGTTTTACTTGTATCAGCGTGGTAAAAGGGCGCTAGTTTAAAACAAAAAGTCAATTGTTCCAACGCGAATACACATATTCCAACTTAAAGACGGCGGCCACCGGCCAAGTGGAAGTAACGTGACATTTCACGCTCAGCGATCGAGCGCCAGATCCTATTATTGTATTGACGTCCTCTTAAAGAATGCATTGACACTGCGAACAGAAAGCCGGGCGAGTACGCGCGGTAATCGAGTTACCGTGAATCATCTGCTCGCTTGCAGGGTGTCGGGTTGCGACCCGTTCCGCCAGACAGCGAGGCGTCTCGCGACTACGGTACGTACAATAGCTGTTTTGTACGTGTTACTAGGTGATTACACGTTTTTGTTTTTATTTTTTTTTTCGACCATTTTGTTACACTGTGTGTATAAAAGTGTTCTCTGATAATGAAATTTTAAATCATAGTCTGGTCAAGTGCGGATTGTCTTAAAAAGTATTACGGCCTTAATTTCATCCTTAAGGTGTCCAGGGCCCCTCACGATGTTTTTCTTCACCGGTATAGTAATAGTGTACGGCCCCAATTTTTTTTTTTATTTACTTAGAGGCATATTTGTACTTCGGGTTCTTTACTTATTATATTTATTTATTTTCCGGGTTCATTTTTCCGTTGCACAATAAAAGGACTATTAATAATGGATAGCAAGATCGTAATTAGTCGTATTTTCAAATGTGAAGTCAAAACTCCGACACGACTTTGACCCTACATCACGAACATTACCCCGGTGGCCTGTTTAAATCTGTTTTCCAGAAACGGAAAACTGAATTTATCTCTTCAATCCAACGCCCAATTCCAAATTATCGTCGTTAAGGAGTTACAATTTCCACACCAGCGATTTTCAACTGTGATTTAAGATTTATAACGACAATTTCATCATTCGCCTTTCAAATCCCCGTATTTCAATTTATTGACTCTTATTACCATGGATTGAGGTTGAAATTAGATCATCGAAATTCCGATCAAGTGTAAATAATAAAAAGGTTTTTCCTACCCCAAAAGGTGAGGACTCTAAACAGGGTTTTCAATGGCGCTTCTTACTCTGCTTTTTCCCGAAATATTTTGATCTGATAATCACGTGATAATTTGTTAACAATCCCAACCAGAGCAAACAGTTGCACGATGAGTACATCTGTTTGTTCTGTTATAAAAATATCTCTGTAAGTATATAATATCTCTGTAATACGTATATATGAGTTTTTCTCAGCTGCCCGGTTACCATAAAGCAGGCATTAAATTGCCTAATTTGGAATCAGATAGCGTGCGTGGAATTGTCCTAATCTTCTCCGATTAATTTCAATACCTAGGAACTGTTTGGAATTTCTAGCCAAAATATCGAGTCTAAGAATTTCCACCACACACTTCCACGCTAGGTAACTGATGATATCTTACCCATCTCTCCGGAATTCAGACGCTGTAATAACGGTGAATGAATTTCACACGCGCGCAGTTTAGTGTTCATGGAAGGCAAATATTATGTTACTCGCTTCCAAACCCCATTGAATTTGACCCGCAAAGCTCTTGAACCAACAACTAGGTATCATCACAGATGTTTTAACGTGGAATGTTTTACGAGCGCTGCTATTTTAAGCAATCCGATTACTCCTTCAGTCTCATCACCGGACTTTTCTGATGTAATTTAATTTATCTCGTGCATGTGCATTACTTTCAATTCGAAGTGTTTCAGATTTCGTTTTTTCGTTCGTTGTTTCAAGTTCATGCCAATAAAGACAGACAATGTCGGTTTCGGTATTCCTATAAATATCATTTTTACGTTATATTAACCCGGAAAACAGCGAAGCCTGAATGTGACGCTTTATATACCACTAAATATACAAACTCACGCGTACTAGCAGGGCGGACTAGCACAACTGCAGCCGTTCCAGCGAACCAATCTTCATTACACAGGCAGCGCTGCAAATAAATCAGCCGGCGACTAAGCGGAACTCGAAATCTTTTTTATTTCCTATGATTCTCTTTGGACACAGCCGGCGAGATAGCAATATAAGTCTGGCGATATAAGTGAGGGTATCTGCGGCGGAGTGGGCGCGGAAGTGCTGCTTTCTGTGAAATACATCGCAAATCATAAAGCGGAATTCCTAACTTACCGCGCGCCGGGACGCCGCTGCGCGTACCAGCGCTTCTCAACCTGAGCGACCCCTGGGGTTATTGTTGAAGGGGGTGGTATAATAATATCGTATTGTGTATACGATACGATATATGTATGTGTATACGATACGATTGGTTTATTAAAGCAATGAATTTTAATGTGGCATAAAATTATGTATTACTAGCGATCCGCCTCGGTGGCGCGAGGTTATAATTCAGAATTTGAAAAAATAGCAATAACGTATTCAAGATACATATTTTTTAAAATAAAATATAACGTATATCACACAATGGCATCGTAGCTTTCTACTGGCGGAAGAATATTAGAAATCGAATGAGTATTTTAAAAGATTACCTTCTACATACATACTCACTCCCATACATTACCTCTTTATAATATGTATTAATATAGACTGACGTGAAAAAAGAAATTTATAGCTTACCTTAAAAATCAGTCTTCTTTAATTTTATAGTGACTGGGCTTGTTTTTACTTAGCTTTTGTCTTTTTCGTGAGTCGCGGCATAAAAATGGTTGATACACAACGATCCATGATCTGTTTGTCTGTATGTTTAAACTACGTAATAAGGGACTGAAACTAAAAAGGAATCATAATCAATATAGTTTCAAATGTTTATCACGTTATTACGTAATGTTTTTATTTAGTCTTTTTCGATTTTTATTTGATTTTTTTAAAAACGAAATATCAAAGCGAACCCGTGATGCAGCACTAGTGTTACGAGCGGCAATCCTTATTCCCCACAGCTGCTTTGGCTCCGGTCGGCTTTGTGGTATTCTTTACTGCATCCTTTTGTAGTGGATTTGATACCGGGTTTGAGTAATACGTAAGGTATTTCTGTACAAAAATGCTTGCTATATTCCGTCTTCATATCCAGATTATTGCGATGGAGCTTAGTGTTTTTCTTCTAGAACGGAATGAAAGAATTACATTAACAAACGTGATGCATTTAATTTTTTTCAAAACCTTTTGAAGCTCAGCTGATTTGTCCTGGTCTCCTTTAATGAGGTGGTTTAAAACCATATTCCTTACATAGATGCTATAAACACAACACAATCAACACATATTACACATTTAAGGATATTTTTTTACTGAATTCATCGAGCAAACAGGCAAGCGAGCCCCCTGATGGTAAGTGGTTATTGTCACCTATGGACTGGAACACAAAAGGACTTGTCTTGGCTAAATTTGAAGAAAAGCTTTTATTACTATCATTAGAATTATTAAATACCAGACCGCATTTTGTCATTCATAACCTAAAAATATATAGGCTAAACATTGCAGTTTTATAATAATTCCGCAGGTAAGTAGCACATATTGAGTTTATTGATGTGCCGTATCCGCGTAAATCTAGCCGCTAGCCGGGACTGATGTGTATTTGAACGATAATTTCTTTCAGGGACTGTCGTGACCAAGCTACCGGGTTGCTGTCGGATAACTAGATTGTTATGGAGACATATTATATAGATTTACTGCGTGGTGTAGTGATGAGAGACCGTGGTTGCTACGCTGATGTGGGCGCGATGCCCAACCAGGACAATCGTGCATTTGATGAGCACATCTATTTGTTGTGTGTCTCCGTGTAATAAAAAGATTTTTTCGTTTTTTTTTTCCACCCTATTTTGAAAATTTTACATCGCTAAAATTTGAAGATATCCTTACAATGTTTTCCTTTACGGGTGTAGCATGCAACTCAATACATAGCATGTACACTTAGCATTTTCTATTCATACTGTTATTGTTTTATTATTCTATCCAGTATGTATTATGGAGGAATGTCTCATATAATTATCATCGCCGGGCCCCCCTACCGCCGTCCCCGCGCTGTCAATCCGTGATGTAGGTAAATTGTGTTGGTATCGCTTCGCATCGCCTCCGCATACGATCTCTATTGGACGTGGGGTGAAACGGGTAATTGGTTGAGGGACTTTTAACAATCATTGACACGGCTAGCGCGGATGGTTCTGGGAAAACTGCCTTTCGAATATACATGTAGTTGGATAAGCATATTGTAAAAATGTGTTGACTGAAACATGACCTTCATTGAGTGTACGTATGTACCTTATAATGACGAAAACTATTTGAATTTTAGTTTGAATATATGCTTTTTGTCCTCGCGTTTACATGTTATTTTAGACTACTATGCCACTACACCTGGTCCTTAACGGGGTAGGCAGAGGACCGAGTGTCAAATGTCAATCGCTTTTAATACATGTACGCATCGATTTCTTGACTCCCCTATTACCTAGTATCTGATTTATTTGATAAAGATCCGAAAGTCTTGGCAAAGTTCAAGTTAACCAAAGAGGTACTATTGTTTGGACTCATTTATAAATGTTTGTTTATTGTAAAAATAGGCTTGCATTTGAGGCAGTGGCATTTGTCGTACATCTGTCATACTGCTTAGGTTTCTCATCACAATTCCTTTCATCTTTCGTTTAGAAAATTAGTATAGTTTGCCAAAGCGTATCGTATATCAACGTTTTTAAGTCATGTGGAGCTGCAATGAAACGTGTATGAGAAATAAGATCGACACAAATAAATGTGGAACCGGTATCGGCTCGGATTTTTCGCGTTCACCAAATCGAATGCACAGCGATCCATTCCCCAATCTCACCTCGCAGCGTCTGCCAATTGTACGAGTAACACCATCGTGCGTATCGCATTATGAGACGTACATTGCTCGTTTTAGCTGCTAGAAGAATTAATAATTACGTATCTAATGATTATTGTATTACTACATTATTTACATACCATTACCTTTCTATTCAAATTGATTACTACACTAGTTAATGTAGAATTTATTTCACAAAATTTCAAACCGAACTAAATATAATTAAATAGTTTTAACGTCCGATGTAAAACTAGGAAAAAGGGTTCTAAAATGATGTTACTATCAATGTTCTAGTTCATAGATTCGTTTTAAAACAACTTAAAACAATAAAACAACAAACGATGACAAACGCTTCATTAACTTACAAGACGGGTAGAGCAATGAAATATTTTTCTATTCTTTCTTTCATTTGCGAAAATATTCTCTAAATCATTTCTGTTAAAGAATGCAACTTTCTATCGGTGTTTGCTTTCCCCGATATGTCCAATTTAAAATTATCTAAGACCAGCGCGAATACTTTGAAAGTGCGTACTACTACTATTTAGGTAAGGGAGCTAAATGCTAACCCGCATTTCACTTATCTTAAGATGATCTTGCAGCCAAACACTAAAAGACACTGAAGATAGAAAAAAAAGGTACCTATAACTAGTTTTGTCATTAGATAACGTTATTAAGATATATATGAAATATTAGATTGGCAAGGAAAAGGAAACCAGCAATGTATATGCGCATGTTTAATTCACGTCACAAACCAGAGCAGAGCAATACATCGTACGCGGGAATATGCACCGAATTTCGCCACCTTTATTTACATGGGGAAGTAAATTACCTCCATTGAAGGCTTTTTGGGTTATGGGGAGCAACCCCCGCAAATATATGGCAGTCGGAGATTTGATGGAGGCCCATGTCGCGGTTCCAATGTTGAGATTTTATTTCTTCATTGAAATTATTATTTTACATATTATTTTTTGTGTACCAGCAATTTCGTAGTACAAAACTTCTGTTCATGAATGTTCGTATGACAGAAATAAATATCGAGTGATCGTTTTATCAAAATTATATTACGTTTTCGTTACAAATTTAATTCAAATACGACATTCATTCCAAATAGATACAAGAATTATTTTGGGACGGGAAGGTTTATTTATTGTCTATCGAGATCAATTTAATTGGTTCCGTCAACTTGAAATTAAAGATTAAATTTATTTAATTTTTACACCAAATACTAACTTGTAGTCAATCTCAAAGATCAAGTTGCCATTTTGCGAAGAACACTAGACCTTTCTTGTCTTTTAATCGAATAATGATATCTACAATGAGCCTACGGTTTAAAGAATTCCGCAGGAACTTGATGTTACATCACACTTTTGATATTATCCAAACAGCATTTTGTATTTCGCTATCAGTCTTTTTGTAACGAGATTGCCCTAATTGGTAAGAATAGCAAATAGTTTATAATGAATTTTTCCATCGTATTCATCAAGGCGGGCGGGAGGAGATATCGTGTGGTGCACAGTGATTATCTATTGAAAGTTGCCGACTAATAAAAATCCATTGATGCTCCATTGATTAAAGGATACACCGGAGCATGGTGTTTACTCCGCCAGGGGGCGCCGTGCGGCGGTTGGTATTCGTTAGTGATGCATTATTGCAGTTTCTCCTGTAATTGTACGTACGGTTGCTCATAGTAATGGCGCTTTTAAACTATACGATATCTTTTTTATAACAATAACAATATCCTGAGGTAAATCAGATACAGCCATCGGTGCCTAAACTAAGCGTAGCCTGATCTGTGGTGTGGACACTTTATATACATTAATATAAAAAACAAGTATAAAGATGATTTTTCAATTCTATATAAAAAAACTCGCTTTTTTTACTCAAATATTTGTTCTATATGAGAATCGAACCCACAGCACCCGGCTCAAAAGTCAGTCATTACACAGTGGTTAATAACTTACTCACAAAAACAAAAAAAACTAATTAGGTTTTTAAGTGAATAATAAATAGACACCTGGATCGGGCATCGAACCCAGAAT
>DWQT01004430.1:0-11268 GCA_018244895.1 Myscelus amystis hages
ACTCATTAGAATCTACTTAATATTTAATGCACACACAACATTAATTCCTTAGACACTGCACGCCTGCTAGTGATAATTAAAATGAATAGGGGCGAGACAGCGACCTTACTGACCTATTTCTGTTCGGATCTCAGGTCAGTGCATGTAACAACAACCTTCGACCTTATTCCGAAACAATAAGGTTCACATTGTATTGTGCAATTACTGTCCTTAAATAGATTCAGCAGACACTTAGTATTGATTGTTTTAAGGAATTCGTTGGTACAGTGGATTAGGTGAAGTATAAATTTGTATTGATAACGGAAATAGACGTCAAACATAACAGAACCTAATTTTGTTCTTTAGAAACTAGCAGTATTATAAAATTTGCATTTGGCATGTAGAAATAACTAAATAATCAGATAATTTTTTACACAATTGCAATTTTAACCATTTATTAGATATCAAGCAAAAATGAGATAATTGTAAATTAAATAATTAATTGATACAAATGTAATTTAAACAATATGTGTTTGCGCGTTTTCGGTTACCTTAGCTGATTATTTATAATTTATCAATACTAGGTTAAGGAAGGTTCTTTTTTATTTAAACTTAGAAAATTATCTTTAACAGGCAGTTTTAATTGAACTTTAATAATCTCATTGTAAGATAGATTTAAGATACGAAATCAATAATATTCCACTGTTTATAGAATTGCGTTGTTTGTGTGTTTGTATGTATGCGTACGTGCGTGCGTGCGTGCGTGCGTGCATGTGTTATTTGAACTTAATAACCATAATAATAAACTTGTGACAATATCATACGACTAACAGATGTAATTATCGTAGATTATTCCTTTAGAATTAGAATAGAATTTAGAATTACACGGTTATTTCATTAGCAACCAGTTTTTCTACGTCCAAGCCCATAATAACTCTGAGATAAACAGCATTATAGTTATGACAGTTTATATTGAATTCTAATCAAGAGAATTAACTATAAAACCGAGCTTTACGATGCTTCTTAAGTAAACGGTTAAGTAAATTGAAGGCGATCCACGTTCCGCTCGAACCCTGCTATTGCCACAATAAATCTTTACCTATTTGCCTCTCACTCTAAGTTCTTTTATCGCATCGTAAAACCGAATTAGTCCTCTGTCAAGGACAGTGGTCTTGAGCTTGAACAAAGCTTAGTAATTACTAGACCGGTTGCTGTTACTTTTGTCACATTGTTTTGTTTCTTATATTTATCTGCACTAGCGTTATTATAAACAGAATTCCAAAAATGCAAGTTTTACCCGTCAGCGTTAGAACAGTCATGTTTTCCGGATATGTGCGTACATGCGTCGAGGCCTATTCCTTTATTTCTTTAGTACGAATTATGACCTAAAAGACTGTATGTGATTTGTATTAAGCTTTAAAATTGCATGAGAGGAAACCCGTGTCCAGTAAAAATAAAAAAGCAAGAAAAAAATATCACTAAGATTTTTTTAATGCAATTAACAAATACATTTGGCATTTAATTCTATTAAGAAAAAAATCTAACACCTGTAACATTATTAACTGTTTACATCCTTCAACATCTGACGTCCAAATCGTACTGAAATTATTTAAAAACGTTTTCTTTATAACAGCTCACATCCTGAAATTACG
Source organism: Myscelus amystis hages (assembly GCA_018244895.1). Lineage (NCBI taxonomy): Eukaryota > Metazoa > Arthropoda > Insecta > Lepidoptera > Hesperiidae > Myscelus > Myscelus amystis. The sequence goes on from DWQT01004430.1 coordinate 1,632, forward strand.
CCTACCATTAAATCCTGCAGCTAGCTGTTACGCAAACGTATGCCCGCGTTAATTCTTTCGTCCACAGATAACAATAACTGATTTATCAGGACCCACTTTAAAAGGACAATAATAAAATCACAAAATTGTCCAATTGTGTAAAAATTACTCACGAAAATTTTTTTGAACGAAATTTTCTCAAAACCAGTAAGGCTGCAATTTGATTGAAAAAAAAAAAACAACAAAACGTACATGCATGTTGAGTTTATATGTATATAAAATGTCATGTAAGCATTGCTACGAATTGCCTATAAATATTGGGTGGGTATTTGGTACTTCGTTTACAAACAATATCCATAATGAAGAGTTTAGTTGTTTCTGTTTGGCTCATATCAGTGAATCATGTTTATCAATACGCGGTCTGTGATACCAATGGTACTGATACAGAACAATTTGATTTCTTGAACAGAACCACGCGCACTGACCGGCAATTGTACGATTTCTACTTGGAACATCCGGTATGTTGACTGTGAAGATCATGAAAAATTTTTTTTTTGAAATACCGTCCCAAAATTAAGTGACTGCTTTAAGATAGCATCTTAATAAAATTGTAGCATGTGAAGTGTAGCATATGTAATATGTGTTCTCGAGTATTTTATGAACATTTTGTTAATATAAAATTATGTTAAGATTCATCAAAAAACACATGTTAATATTTATTTCAAACCTTGAATCGATTTAAAAATATTGTATGGATGTAAATAATTCATATCGTGACTTTGATTTCTAAACGCATATGTTTGTACAGAAACCCATTGGCGTGATCACCACCAGTTCCGGGCTGCCAGTCGAAATACGAGAGACCACTTCTTTGAATAAGAATCAGTATATAAATCAGTTCCATGTGGATCTGATGACAGATTTCACCAATGCAAGGATACCAGAAAGATTTGTTCATGCCAAGGGAACTGGAGCGTGGGGCTATTTTGAAGTTAATCACGACGTCTCCAAGTACACTTCTGCTGACATTTTCAACCGACTTGGCAAAATAACCCCAGCGTTCGCCCGATTTTCTCATACGGTTCAAGGTATCGGCGGAAATGATCTTAGCCGGGAGCCAAAAGCGTTATCAGTAAAATTTTACACAAAGGAAGGAAATTTAGATTTATTATGTTTAAATATACCCATATTTTTTTTTAAAGACTCCATTAATTTTCCGTTCTTCATAGGCGCCAGTAAGAAAAACCCTAAAACCAACAGTAGAGATTTCGCAATGTTCTGGGACTTTATATCTAAGAAGTCCGAGATGCTACAGGGCCTTTTTTATGTATCCTCAGACTATGGTCTTCCTAACGGATATAGAAAAACTGATTATTTTCCAATTCATACCTACGTAGTCCAAAATAACCACGGCGATAGGTATTTCGTTAAGTTTAACTTTAGAACTTTACAAGGTAAAGAACATCTTCCGACATCAGAAGCCAATTTAATAGCCTCGCGAGACACAGACTATTTCAATAGAGATCTATATGATGCCATCGAGGAGAAGAATTATCCAGCTTGGGATTTAGAAATGGACGTTATGTCTTATGAAGATATTCTACGTTGTGATTATGATCCATTTGATGTAACTAGGCTATGGACAAACGGCACCTATCGTACTATACCCATAGGACGATTGGTACTGGATAAAAATCCTGATAACTATTTTAGGGACGTTGAACAGGCTGCTTTCAATCCTGCTAATCTAGTTCCCGGTATACCGGGACCGATGGACTCCCTTTTCCGGACCCGTCATTTCGCTTATAGAGACGCACAAATTCATCGTTTGGGTATTAATCATAACAGGATATATGTAAATGCTCCTGTATATAGGAAGGAGTACAATCGAGATGGTGTTTCGCCGGTTTTAGACAATATGAAGGATGCACCTATGTATTTCCCGAATTCTTTTAATGGTCCTGTACCATATGTAGATGAGGTGCGGCCAAAATATAGTCTAAGCGTGTTGCACTCGAGAGCCGCTGATCTCGATTTAGCTGCCAACTTTTACCGCAATTTTGTTGTTACGGATGATCAAAAAGGTAGATTTGTAAACAATACAGTCAATCTCCTCTTACCAGTAGCGCCTTATATCCGGAGGAGGATACTTAGATTGTACTCATTAACTGATCCTGAGCTTGGTAAGAATCTGACAAGACGATTGTTGCAAGCTGAACAAGCCCCCGGCTCTCCGCCTCCGAAGGTTCTCTTATCTCCAATACGGAATCTATCGGACGTATCTAAACAAAACAGATAATTTCTAGTCTTGTAATGTAATAAAATGTCATATTTAGCTTAACATTTTAAACTCAACGCTTAATACCTAATTATTGCTGTTTTTTAGGAGTTTTATTGAGTTAATTGTAAAGTTTTATAAGAATTCACCTAGCAGTATTAATAGATTTAAGGTTTTGAATAGACATTTTTAGAAAATTTCTAATTTCATTTTAAATTAAACCATTAACATTAAGAATTGATTCGTTTTGTTCCTCCATATTACACATGTGATTAAAATTTCGTTACGACAAAGAATGTTTTGGGCAATATAAAATAGAAATATAGGATGTTTGGCTTAAGATGCTTCGGTAAACAAAAAAATCGTTTATTTCATTAACATATACATAGATACACATGACACTAAGTAGAAGTGCTTAAACTACTCGACTTTAGACCTATATAATGTATCTAAGGAGAAAGAGCACAATGAATGGTTAATGCAAAGGAGATACAATGTGTCAACTTTTTGACTTAACGAGATGCAGAAAAGTAGGTATAGGTACTTCTATCTAGTACTTGATAGGAAAAGCAACGTCAGCGCATAAAGACAAAGGAATCAAAGCGTTATCGGCTAAATTGTTTACCAAGATAATTTAGTTATTAAGTCTTTTCTTCATTTAATTATTCAAAGATTTATATTATATTCATTTAATATTGAAGCCGGCTTATCTCCAATCAAAAGAAACTGTAAAACAGCACACTTAACTGATCCTACGATACATCTCGACATTAGCGCTATAGCATTTGACACATTCTATGCACTACTTACATTGTATGATCCAGATGGTGAATATGACCAATATTAAAATTAAAGTAAGCTTCGAGAATTGTACTGAATAACATTCAGCTCAGGGTTTCTCAAAACGCCAAACGCTAAGAAAACTGAATGATCTGAATCTAAATGATTCATATTATTTTCAATAAGGACTTTTGTAATGGTCTCGAAGAGAAAAATTATAATGCTCCAGAAATTGATATTTTGATAATTAAGATTACTGGCCCGTTGATAGAAGGTACCAATTACACTATATAACTTAGATATTTAGTTACACTCCTATCCTTGGATGAAGAAGTGAAAAAACATAAGTTTGTAAATAACTTTGCCTACTGGTCATTATTACTACCAGAGTACTTTCAATAAGCCGTTCTGACAAACTAAAATACTAAAATCAAACCAAAAACGCTTCTGAGTGTATATGTCTTCGGGTCCATTACATTGTTAGGTACATCTGGATGTATCATCTAAGTAATCTGACAGGAATATTAAATTAAAGTTTGAGCGAGCCAAGAATATTATTTGCTGACATTAGCACTTTCATTTGAATATCTTCTTTTTTGTAGTATAAAATGCATTTCTAGGTTATTGCCATCTATTTTTCATTCTGTTGTACATGTTTCATATTAATTTATATCCTTTTGATTATTTTAAACACGTTCCTTTTTATATACTACATTACTTTAGATATTAGTTTACAATTTGTTGTTTACAAGATGTTTCTTGGAATATTTTTTTAGACACTTTTAAAAAACAAGTCATTTCTTTAAGTTTTCATCTGTTCGAAATACTCGTATTTCTATTTTAATGCAAGCCTCATAAAGACAATTATATATATAAATCATTACATCGATAACATTTTCTCGAGAAACTAACCAACAATTATTAAACCAACCTGTAATTATTTTTCCAATAAAATAGCGAATGTTGCCTAATTTCGTATATCATCACTTTACTATTAATTGGACATAATTAGTTCGTTCTATATTTAAAATAACTTAAGAAGCATATCCATTGAACATCGAATTGCATCATTTTTAGATTTTAGTTATAAGGTAAAATATTTGAGATATCACAAATCCTAAGATCACATTACGGGTGTTTTTGCTTGCTCGCACGGGAAGTACTAGTGTTCTGTCACTTCAAAGATACGCATCTATGAGAAGATAAAATGACACATCTATGAAAAGACAGGATGTGTGTCACATTCATGCTTGTGACTGTAGATTTCAATAGATAGATCTCATTGTAACGTTTGAACTGTTATTCTAACACAGTTTCCATATTTTGATTGATGCGTGTTAAAACTTTAAAGGTATTCATTATACATACGCTATTATATAAAATCTCTTCAACTCTAATTCCGATAATTCCAATTCGTTGAAATAACTCGTATCCTGAAATTATATACGCAAATAGTTGCCATTATTTTTACAAAGTAAGCCAATGTCTATAAATATTAGGCGTAGCACTTGTTAAATTGCAATAGGCCTCTAATGTTCACAATGAAGAGATTATTTGTTTGTGTTTGGTTTATGTTATTAAATCAACTAAATCAATATGGGAACTGCGATCCTAGTGTCGATATTGAAAATATGGCCTTCTTAAACAGGACTACGCCGTCTGACAGACAACTGTATGATTTCAAGTTGGAACACCCGGTATGTGAAATTTTATTTAAACGATCCATTCCTCTGAGCATAAATTTGAATACATTTATGAGTATTTAAGTTCTAACATGAGTGGAAATAGTGCTGTGTATTTATCTACCTGATTAATGATTAATCGTTGTAAATTTTTACGTAACTATTGCAGCCATTGAAAATACTTTCGTAGTTATATTTCCATTTGTATTAATGTAACCATTTTCTAATGTAAAATAATACTAGCAACATCCTTTATTATTATTTCCTTGACTAAATCGAAAATTGTTATGTGTGAATGTTGGGTGTCTTTATTTGCAATGGAATAGTAATAATATTATATATTCATATATATAAATATACAAGTATTCCTGTTCGTACAATTTTTTTATTCTCTAGGTACCTGTAGGTGTCACGACCAGCAGTTCCGGGTTACCTACGGAGATACGAGATACGACAGCATTGAACGTTAATCAATATAAAAATCAGTTCCATGTTGATTTAATGACGGATTTCACCAACGCGAGGATTCCAGAAAGAGTCGTCCACGCGAAAGGGACTGGCGCTTGGGGATATTTCGAAGTCATGCATGACGTATCTCAGTATACATCGGCTGACATTTTCAACGGTATCGGCAAGAGAACACCGGCGTTCGTACGGTTTTCACAAGCAATCCAGAGCATCGGCGGATACGATACTGGAAGGGAGCAGAAGGCTTTATCCGTTAAATTCTTCACCAAGGAAGGCAATTTGGACTTCCTAAGCTTACATACACCGGTTTATTTCTACAAGGATGCTATTAATTTTGAACCTTTCGGAGCCGTCATTAAGCGTAATCCTAAAACATTTAGGAGAGATTTCACTGCTTTCTTCGACTTTATATCTAAAAGAACTGAAACGTTACACGCGCTATTTTGGTTGCTGTCAGACTATGGACTTCCAAATGGATATAGAAAAGCGGACTATTTCCCAATTCAAACATATGAAATCCGCAATAAGCATGGTGAAAGGCGTTTTGTCAGATTTAACTTTAGAACTTGCCAAGGCTTAGAGAACCTCCCAAGTAATGAAGCCAATATGATAATTCCAAGAGATCCAGACTATTATAACAGAGACCTCTATGATGCTATAGAAGAGAAAAATTATCCAGCTTGGGACCTAGAAATGGATGTCCTGTCATATGCAGACGTTTTACGTCTTGACTATGATCCGTTCGATGTTACTAGGCTGTGGAAAGAGGGAACCTATCACACCGTGCAAATTGGCCGTTTGGTTTTGAACAGAAACCCGGACAACTTTTTCAGGGACGTTGAAATGAGTGCTTTAAATCCATCTAACTTAGTACCTGGCATCCCTGGGCCAATCGATTCCATGTTCCGGGCACGTAGGTTTGCTTACAGAGATGCCCAAATACATCGACTAGGCATAAATCATAACAGAATACACGTTAATTCACCAATGTACAGAAAGGATTACAACAGGGACGGCGTGCCACCTGTTGCGGAAAACATGAAAGATATACCTATGTATTTTCCAAATTCCTTTAGCGGCCCCGTACCATATATTGACGAGGCCCGTCCCAAAGACAGTCTCAGCTTATTACAGTCTAAAGCGGTAGATCTCGAAGTGCCCGCCCATTTTTATCATACCTATGTCGTTACAGAGGGGCAAAAGGGCAGATTTGTTAATAATACTATTGATTTGATCTTACCAGTGGCGCCTTACATACAGAGAAGGATGATCCGCCTGTTTACACTGACTGATCCCGACCTTGGCAGGCGATTCGCCAGAGCTCTGTTGCTAGCCGAACAAAATCCCGGATTTGCGCCCCCGCGGGTCCTCATACCGCCAAACAAGAACTACTCTTACGAGCCTGACTACAATACTCAATCACACCAATGAAAATTCTTTAACTACATGTAATATCTATCCATATTTTTGTATCAAAACATCTGCATTGCTACCAATGTCCCAATTGCTTCAATAAAATTATAAATCACGTTTCGTTTAATTTACTTAAAAATTATCTTCTGGTCGCTAACAAATTTGACATATTTTCACTATACCTATACCATCTATTTCATTTCTGGATACATTTGTTATGGATACATTTACAAACCGACATATGTGTTTTAATTTATACGTACTATAAAGGACATAGATTTATCTATAAGGAGATATTTTTCTTTCAATGCTTTCAGTCAAGAGAGATTAACTAAGAAACTTCAAATAGATTTGAAAAAATGGTTATCCTGGTTCGGCGCCGGGCGAAAATACATGAAATACAAGTTGTGCTAATGACTGGTATAAATAATAATATAAACACAACAATATTGGTGAAAAACATTTTGGTCTTTTTTAAATAAAAATCCAGCCTCCTACGTCGCGCCGGTTTGCGTTTCATTAGTAATTATATGATAATGCACATAGTTTCCTTTGATTGCGTGTCTACGCGTTAAGTGTAATAGGGCTTGGCTATTTCCTACACTAGAATTCAATCAGTCATTACGTTCTGTAAAATATAATGAGAGAATTCCTTTCAATTATACATATTTACCAATTACAATAATTAGCCATTACATTAAACTCGTGAATCTAGTTGCTGCTACAATTGCTACAAAAGTGAAGTAGGTATTAAAAATAGGCATTCAACTTCAAATCGTGTGGGCTATATAATATATTTTTTTTTTCTGTAAATAATAAGTACGTCTACATGTTTTCGGTAATAACGACTTTTTGTAATTATGATATATTACTGACATCTATAGTGTTATATAAGAACTAGGCTAGTCCTTAAAAATATCGTGGGTAGAAATTAAGGTATGACAACATCATAGGTGGCAGCACTGTCGATGTCAATTTTGTAGAGACTCCATCTATGACAGGCACTTAAAACAACTAAGTATACTGTTGTACACAGTTTTCTGAAATTCTGTTAGTATTGTTTAGTTGTGCTAGATGACGCTATATACTCGTATAATCCAGAACGTTTTTCATACAACCAAATTAATGTAAAAAGATTCTGTAAATAATGAAAAGCCTGTATTGTTTGACTACCACTATGCATGACATTGCTTTTTGTGGAAATTTTCGTTAAATATTTGGAAGCCTTAATTGGGCGTTAAATATTTTTTGGACTTTAATTTCGATTTCTTTACTACATGTAAGTGAGATATATAATATGAAAGAAGCAAGTTTTAATTTTAAATACCACAGATATTATTCTTGATTTAAATGTCATGTAAGCGACATGAAATTCAAATTCTTTTTTTGATAGATAGGTTTAGAACAGGTAATAAGCTCAAGAAATAATGAACACCTTTTTACTGCTCATATATATTAAAACTCCAATAGAATTTGACAAAAGCAACATAAACACAGCAACGTTAATATGAATATCTCTTTATTTGTTAACAATAAACTCTAGACAGGAGGTATTTATTACTTAACATAACACTATTTACTAATTGCCACATAGTAGATACATTTATAGGAATGCTAACGTTCGCTCTGTTACATATAATAGTTAAAAGACCAAAGATAAAGTAAGCAAAATATTCCTCACAGTGAGGGCGTAGGGGAAAGTCATAATAGTCGGAGAAAACTGATAATTAGAGTTTGAAATTACACGAGGAAGATGTATATTAAATTTAACAACAAAATACTCAATGAAAACAACATTTCCAAAATGCTATTTTAACACGATAAGTACATAATATGTCTATAAGTAAGAATAAAATATTTCAACACAATTTCAAATAAAACTTTATTGAATAAAGTGAAAACATTTTCAATAAGTTAAGGGACACGATTTAATTATATTATCGGCATTTTCAAACACAGTGTTGCTTAAAAGAACAGATATTAAATCAGGAATCGAAAGATAAACTAAATCACATCCAATTTCGATGATGAAACCGGTATACAGAGAGACATTTCACCTACAACTCTCTAATTGATATTTGTAATAAATCAGACTTATATTAGCGAAGGAAAGTGGAAATTCATTTAGCTACAAGATTGCTTTAAAATTCATTCAGGCGATGTAAAATATGAGAGAAACAATTAAACACGATAGGTAGACGCGGAAATATTTTATTATCAGATGAATTGTGAATATTACGTATATTTCACAATTCCCTTGTGATTTTTGACTGCAGAGTTGACGAGTGTTCGCATCGCCTGAACAGACAATAAATTTCAACATTCATATGATAATTTAGAATCTACGATAACTTTAAGACGACTAGACGAATGATAAAGCTGAAAATCGAGATCACTATCTACAGATACTAATTATAGGCCATACATATTAAATAGATCAGTTTCGAAGCCTTAAAATAAGCTTAAATTGTGGACTTTGGTTTATATTCATTTGTAACTGCGTTGTTGACCAGCCATCGGTGTTGCGACGGTGCGACTAGCTTCGGTTGTGGACAGTTCTGTAACAGGGTGTGGAGTCCACGTGTGTTTGTTGATTTAGAGCGATCGTCGCCTCCTGCCGGGGCCGCCGGCGAAGTTAGCGGCCTGCATCGCCATGAGATGCTTCGCGTGGATCGCCCCGGAGTAGCCGCGGTTCAGACCCAGGTCCAGGGCACGTTTCTCGCTGTAAATAGAATTTTGTTCGGATTAAATTCAATCAAAAGTTAAATAACATACCTTAACTATATTGGGTGTAGTAGTTTCTCTGAAATTGGTGTGCCGGACGTTGAAAAGGGGGTTAAATGTCACGGTACGCGCAGGCATGCGGGTTACGAACTAACTTTTAGTATCTACGGGATTCTACACGTATATCAAATATATATATATATATATATATATATATCTACCTAACTAAGGAAATAATCACTACATAGTATAAAATAAAGTCGCTTTCTCTGTCCCTTTATCCCTTTGTATGCTTAAATCTTTAAAACTACGC
>DWQT01004431.1:0-11267 GCA_018244895.1 Myscelus amystis hages
GTGATTAAATTAATATTTATACGTAACTGTGCCCCGCGGTATTACACGCGTGGATTTCGAACGGCAATACTATGATATTTTATCGGCGGTCCAGTAAACATAATAAAAGCATTTAATTGACTAATTTAAAATCGGACAGCCGTGTGTTAAATCGTACCAATAATTATCACAATTAAGTTCTATTGCAACCAATATAATATAAAATGCTTCATCTCTCCCGTAATGGTTCCCAGTAGTGGGACCTAAAAAGGCTTACAATCCAAAAACGTTAACGGTGAATCGTTAATAGAAACAGCAGATTTTAATCTCAGTTCTTTTCCCCAAGGAGTGGAACGCCCTACTAGTCCCTTTTTTCCCGACAGCAAGCGTGCATCGTACAGACTATACACATATATCATAGGTCGACTTAACCGCAGCCTGGTTATATATCCATTGATATCCAAATTAATACTCTGTCGCTTGGTAATACGGTCCAGTTTTATCTAGCTCCAAATGTTGATGTAATCTGCTTTTTAAGCAGTCAAATCGCTTCTTCCTTTGTCTTTATATAGCGTATAATAAGTAATTACAAGTAAGAGACATTTATAATACTGCTAAAAAGATCTGCGTAATACTGCGCGCCCCACGTAACGTACATAGCTGTGTAGGTACTTAAGCTTTCAGGAATAACTCTGTGGAAGACGGGTAACTTTTACGTTTCTCTAAAAGTTGCGGGAACGATGTAGGAATATTTCTTCATTTGTTATTTGTTTTCGGCCCGTGCTTTGTCACTCTAGCTCGGAATGACACAATTTATTTGCAGAAATAAAAGCCCACTTATATTTTGTAACAAAGCGTGTAAAGAGAAATGAATCATAATTCAAGATTTGCCGGCCAAGTTTCTTCAAGGACTGAATAAGTAAGACTGTGCCAGTGTACTACTTTAATTAACCATTACAAAGTAAGTAATGAACAAGGTTAGATAAAGCCTTGATAAAAAAAAATATTTCAGTACAAAAATCTGAAATTGATAAAATATTTATTGTAATTCCTTTGTTGTTATTAGAAAATAGCGCGTCGGGTTTTCATAACACACAAGGTAATTGCAAAATCACGTTGATTGCGAATTGGAATTCGGGAAAGAGCGAATCCTATTATGTTCCATATAATATTTTTTAATTACCTGTCGTTACAGAATTAAGAATTAAATTGGCTACGGAAATCAAAGGAAACGTCCGCAGCTGTTTGTTTTTTTACAGAAAAACCAATTAAACATTTCCTATTAATTAACCTACCTTCAAGTTTAAACGTAATTTTGTATTTTCAATATACGTACATTTGTAAATAATCTTCATTCATAGAACGTAGTTTACATGATAACATATTTTTTTGATTTTCATCGCTCTAGCAAATAAAAAATGCGTCAATAAAAAGCTCTACCCATAGTTGAATAGTATGATGTAACCTAATGTACCAGGGCGACAGAGGCGGAGGCTGTAATCAAAGAGGCTGACGTAACCGGCCTAGTCCGCGACGCAATTTGAATGTGAAAAGCACGTACGTAAACAATTGCGTTTCCACGGAGCGCTTAATTTTCATGACGTCCTGGTACGTTAGATTACAAAATGTGAGCTTTTTCCTTTCAATCCTTTTATTATTCCAACGAGATACCGAGTCAGTCACCCTTAGTGATGGAAAAGGTTTTAAGGTCAAAGTACCACCACGTTGGCCAAATACAGACAGAAAGGCTTCACACGTTTCAGAAAACATAATATACTCGTTGTATTTGTAGTTGTAGTTTCAATAAAGTTTTTTTACAATAAAGTTAGCATTTAGAATTAAATTAATTAGTATTTAATTCATTTTTGGATTTACCGATATACTACACCCGTACAAAGAATTTAATAATAATCTTAACCGTAATCTTCCTAAGAAGCCTGTAGTTATAACAATTTTATCCAATTTTAAAAACTAACATTACTCACTGTTTTCCAACTAAATACAGTATTTTTGCATATAAAAATCACTATTTGTCGGCTAGGATGAAGAATATCTTACATGCACAATTACTTACTGTTTTGGAGTATGCAAAAAGTATTCAGAGCGTAATAATTCCGCTGGACAATATGTCCCATTGTTTCGTGGCCAACGAGGTCGGTATTATTAAGGTCGCCAACTGACACAAAGTTTCAGTCCCGCCCCATTTTCACTGGACAAGTTGATCTATTTAATCTGAGAAACAAATGTTTAATTTGTTATTTTAAAATGTGTACTGCTTGTTTTATTAGTAGTCATAATATAACGTAATTCTCTCTGGAACGTTATTCGCTGTCCGGCGCGGCTGCTTCCCACAGTCCAGTGCGGGTAGAACCAGATGGGAATTAGTTAAAAAACAGGCCTGTGCAGCGACGTCAACGAAAGTAGAAAAGGTGAAAAAGTTTTCTCGCACTATCCTTGGAAATCCCTATTCCCTGCCTACCCCTATGCAAAACCGGCGAGACTGAATGTTTATAACAATTACAATTATAAGTAACTAGCTGACCCGACAAACGTTGCTTTGCTATATCAATTATAATTAACACCCCCGCAACCCCTCTTGCAGATGGAATTTCGTAAAATCCGTGTTTAGCTGACCTCTACTCGCCGAAAGAAATATTCTTACCAAATTTCAAGTCTCTAGGTCTTCTGGTTCCAGAGATATCGTGATGAGTCAATATATCGCTGTAACTCTCCTAGATATAGATAGATAAAATAAATAATGCGACATATCTTTAAATTCCTTTGTTTTGCTTAAACGTATCCAGGAAGCAGTAAAGACGAGTCCAGGGAAACAGTAAATGGTTTTTGGCAAAGCCAGACACGAAGCTCCGGCGGCACTTGGCAACGCCACTCCATAAACCATTAGCCTACGAACTGTAATGTTTCAAGTGCATTCGTTTCGATCCTCTATACATTTATTAGTGTGGGCTTTTCGGGTGACTAATAATTTATGAATTTATGAATCGAACAACAGAAATGCTGGTTTGGACTTTAACTTCCAACCTACACCGGTTTCTCGCTAATAATAAAAATAATCGCCTTGTTTAAGAGTAATAACCGCTGTAACGATGAAGGAATACATTATTAGAAAGCCTATATGGGTTACATCACCGTAATTTTCTGTAAATGTTAATGCGTGTGTGAAACTATTAAGGCTTTAACCCGTATTATACCGCGACGGAACCTATTTGCAACTGTGAAACAATAGAGCGAACGTTTATCACCAGAGGAACAGAAAAATCAAATTAACTAATTTGGAATAATCAAACGCTTTTACTAGTTAGTCTATTTACTAACTACATTGTTTATTAAAATTCTCCTACCAAAGTATAACAAAAGCAGAGGTTTCTTTCTACATCTGAAGGAGCATCACTCTACTATTGCTTATTATTAATTGAGTTAACTTTCTGTTGTATTTGATTAAACACGTCTCTAGCAGAACAAAGCGAGAGTAAGAGTCTATGTACTCCGTGGAAATTGTACAAATTGTACTCACTTTTGTACAAAGTTGAACAATGTAAAAGCTGACGCTGTCTTTGTTCTGCCATTGTACAATTGTTAATATTATTCTCCCTTCAATTCTCTTAGTTCAACATGCCGCACTGTGGTGGAAACAATTATTATACATCCTGTATAGAACAGAATAACATCAGCCTATATAACAAAGATCCTTTGATATGGATTTGAAATACACATAAACTACGGCATATGTCTGTTTAGCTAAATGGAGTAGGTTATAGAAATATTTCCTGGCATGTTTCTAAATATAAGATAACATAAAAATGAGATTACTGAAGTAAAGTTGTAACACAGTGAATTCCGTATTACGGGTACTCGTATATCGCGTTAATCAGCACCATTCATATCAAATCAAACGAAGCGTACATTCAAGTACTACACACAAACTAATCATGAAACATACCAGATATGTATGTAACACTACTATACCTACATTTGTGGTGTGTGTTTGATGATTATAATTAATTATTGATAATAAATTGATGGTAGCATTATTAACCAGAATTATTTAATGATACTTGGTATTTCAAGGGCAATGGGTACATTAAAAAGTCATGGCTACCTCAGAATAAATTGCACTATAAATATGTATTCAAATATAACGACCAGAAATAGTCACTTTAAACCCTTGAAATAGTACGTTGTAAATGATAGTAAGTAGTAAATTGTTAGTAATTTTTTTGTCACCGGATACGGAATATGTATAAAGTTTAGTTTGAAGGCAATATTTTTATCATAATTATGCTAGAATTATATTCAGTTTATCCTCATTATTCAATAGATATAGAGGAATCAGAGTGAAAAATCTGTGGTATAAATAACAAATATGAATTTAAAAAGCGACCGCTTATATTCCTTTCATCAACAACGGATTTTGCCCTTCACGGCCCTTTTATGGTTAATTAGGTCTTGAAAACGGTGTTCATGAATAAATCATCGCAGGCTTGGACCCTTTAAATTATTCGATTTTAATGATATACCTTCACGTATATAAAAGGCAGTACATAGCCTTGTACATATGTACATATATTTTAGATACAAGGACGTTGTTACTATGTATATGAATATAAAGGAATAATTATTCACTTTTTTGACTTTTCCATCTACTAATAAGCATTCAGAATCATTAGAATAGAATTGTGTTTAGATTTGTATACGAAAAAGATTTCGATGAAACTTTTTCATAAATGTGTCTTACGATTCCAAAGACATCTTAAATGAAGTTTCACAAGTTTTGATTTACATTCCACAAAGTTGGCGGGTCTTCTCCCATACTGAGGCGATTCTAAGGTTACCACGGCGGCCAAATGCGTTTTGGCACACTTCCCGAATCCAGCAGTATACTTTAAAAGGGATGAAAAAAAGGGGGCGGGGACGACTGGTTATATAAAACAACACCGATAAGATATCTTATCTTTCGAAGATAAGCGGTATCTAAATACAAAATTTAATATGTTTGTTTTCTGTAAATTGTCCAGTGTACTAAATTGTTAAATAAATATATAAATAAATAACGACAATACAAAATAACATATAATACTATGGGAGCACAGGGCCTGGGAAGTGACGTCACAGCTCGAGTGACACAACTTTTGGCGGGAAGAGAGCGCGGGAAGGGGCGCGGGCGCCGCGGCTGTCAGTTCAGTTTTAGGCGGGAAAAGGAATGTAATTGCCTTGTGTTTGTACTTGTTATATTTCAAAATCAGTGCTTGTGATTATTATATTATACAGTCGAGTATCAGTTCGACTATAATGTTAAATACTACATAGGTACTTTATGAAAGTTATTTTTTATCTGTTTTAACATTTCGTTTTTGCAATTGACGTGTAGTAAATGTATAAGATAGAATTTCAATGTTGGCTGTTCGCCAGCGGCCAGCTGTTGAAAGAATGAAATGCAAGCACCTGCTGCTAACACCTGAAGAGCTGGAACACGCGAGAATTGATTCATATTATCGAAATATAATTTTAATCTAATAGTTATTGACCTTAACTGCTAAGTCGGATGGCTGATTGCAAATTAGGCAATATATTGGCTGTTTTATAGTAAACAGCTGTTACACATACATATATAAATAGTATATAATGCTTATATATATACTTTTACTACATCCAAAAACAACAAACAAATATGCTCATCACATACATTTTTGTACTGAGTGGGAATCGAACGCACGAGCTCCGGTTTAGACACGAGAGTCTCTAACCACTAAACCGAAAGACCACTCTGAATACGATACCCTCGTAAATGACTGCACTAGAGCAGTCTGAGTGCACCAATAGCAATAACATGAAATGTCTTTACATCGTACATACATCGTCTTTAAAGCTTCATTTGCAAAGTAGACAATGCGATTTAAAGAAAATAGTAGAATCGAATTCCTTTTTTGTTTTGGTATCAGCTTACGCCAGCGAATGCTTCGAAGCTAACACTGAAAAATATCTGAAAAATAAGGACTTTCATTCGAGTCAATTTATATTTTAAATACTCTCTTTTTTGTACCACTAGGTACTGGACAGTAATAATATTTCTTGATAAAAAGTATGCTATAAAATGCGTTACCTTTTTAATAATACCTATTCAAAAATGAAACATCATAACTCATTTCATTCAGTGAAATAAAATTACGGAAGGATTCTATCATTTTTGTTACAGCGTCATTTTTTGTCTTTTTCACGCAATCCACGTCTGATATATCGCTTCTATAGGCATATATAAGTTTCACGTATTTAGTATCTGGTCTCTGTATATAGAAATCAAAGAAATTTTTTTATGTATCCAAATATTATTAAACGGCAAATACGGGGAAAACAAACCAAAAAAATGCAATAACGAATCGTAATCGCTACGATATTATTGCTATCGCTTTGATGTCGTATGCAGTTAAAGTTCGGTTGGTCGGCAGTGCGGATGCGTGTGTACATTTTTCCATTTGTAAACAGTGCTTAACCTTATTCCTTGGAGGCAAGGAACCCATGAATCAGATCATTCGTAATAGGAATGATCTGCGTTCGACGCGCGCCAGGGTTGTCCAAAATCAACGCTTCAGTTTTATTATGACACATACATAACAGCTAACTCATTTAAATATCTATGTATATGTAAATGACATACAGTGTAAACTCTTTAAACGTCGTTCGTTATAAAGAAAATCTTTCTATAACGAGAAAATTAGTTAAATTTGGTTGGTTTACCACAAAACCCATGCATTAATTCACTCATTATAAGCAACATAACGTGAAAATTAGTTGAATTTGGGTTGGTTTACCACAAAACCCATACATTAATTCGCTCATTGTAACCAACAGCAATTTGCTATTAGGAAGAAATTATTTTCTATTTTTCTTGTATTGACTGATTCATCATCGCACGGTCTGAACTACTGAAGCATGACATGAAATATGGGTAGTTGGCTTCTATGGGGTTAAATTGGGGTGGATTTTGAAGCAAATGCTATAAAAAGTAATGGTTATTGCAAAATTACGTGTATTTAGGAGATTTTTCTCCCTTCCGACCGTGTAACAATTGAGTACAGTATAAAAAAGTGATATCGCTTAACAAGTTTCTATTACATAAGCTGATACCTGTGATCTACGGAGTTGCCAGACGCAAATACAAAATGAACATTGGTTTAAAAATTAATAACACTCCTTTTATTACCATTCAATCATAGATTATTAGATAGACGGTAGAGGTTACACGCCATTCGGTCTGTTCGTGAATAGTTACGCCGCGGTTTTAAATTGTTCAACACTTAACAAAGGAATAATACAAAAATTACAGTTTCATTTCGCATAAAGCCACAAAATCAATACTCCAGAAATTCCTAGTCGGGACGCGAACCGACGTCTACGGTTCATTATTCACTCACCACTGTACCAACGGGCTAAATGGTCAACAATATTACTGAATAATAACAATATTATCCCCGTTAGGGACCTGATGTGATGTATGTATGTATGTATTACTAAACTGAAATTAATTAAGATTTGCCTTTACTAGTATTGCGCGTAACATAAACCTCGCACTATGATAATGAAAGGTCATTGATCCCCTTCTCCCGCAGCGCCCCCTCAGATCGGAGCAAGGACCCCAGTTCTATTAGTTTTTATCTATCATCGTTATCGGCATGCGAATTGCGCGCAAGAAGAACCATTTGTATTCGATAAACTTGGGTCGTTTCCTGTTGAAATCGTTTGGGTACAATTCATTGCGTAGCTATCGCAGATCTAATCACATTTGCTTTCTCCTTTAAACATCTCATTGATTTGGTATACCAATCAATTTTAATCTATGTACCATTGGGACACTTTTGACAGAAAGAGATAGAAAGAGAGAGAGAGAGAGAGAGGGAAGAATATTGCTTGTTATAACGCGAAAGGAAAACATGGGAAGAAACCTGCGCACCTTAAAGAGTTAAAGTATATAATGTTTTCTGAGCTATGAATTATGCTAATCCGCACTTAGCGTGGTTGGTAGATCTAAAATCTTCTCGTACGAAAGAAGTCCTGTATCCAGCGCTGAAACAAACGAAAAGTCAAAAAATAGCAGTCCCCTCTACTGCGTAACTAGAATACAGTGCAACCTAAACAAATACAATATACATACTTACATACACAACAGTACCGTACTGAGTGTGAGACGGTAAGAAAGATCCTAAAAATAAAGTAGACAGCGGTAACCCTAACATAAAAATAAAGCGATACAATAAAACAAACAATTAATCTACATAAAACCGTTAGTCTAGTTCGACATTAAACGTAATAAGCACACGTTTATAGAGCTCCAAGAGCGCGAGAGGCCGCGCTCATACAAACGCCCTCTCAGCGTCTGCTCTGCTGCCCGCGTTTAATTGCTGTACCATTTTAAAAAGAGAATGTTTATTTTGCTTCGTCACTACATGTTGCCATTTTCTATTCAATGTGCACATTATTCTTGTAATATTATAATTTAAAATACATTTTTTTTTTGTATTGGATGCATCTTTGAAAGACATTTAAATCGGGCAACACTAATATTATGTACATTTAATTAATCGAAAAGGAAAGAAAACGTTATAAACAATGTAACCATTCAAAATACGATATTATTCGAAAAATACTGGGCACGGAGATAATAAAAATGGTTAATAAAACTTCCCTATTGTTTGTTTGTTTGTTGCTGGGATGTATAACAGTTGAAATGTAATTAAGGTGTACCAGGCGCGCAGAACTCGATGGATATGCGTGCCACGGTGAATCAATAACCCGATTTTAGACGTCAATATCGCTCGGTAACGAATTTATTAGCTGGCTATCGACGTTTCAATAACAGTTTCCGCGTCGTGCCTGGCATCCGACAAGCTTTATAAGCGTATGAAATGTGAACTATACAAACAGTATTTCAACTATAACTCCATACCCATACTAATCAAATGTCCATGTTATTGTATCGCTATTATAATCGCTTTCCATCAAACGAAATCGCGGCCAAATATTTACTACTAGACTACGAAAATCTAAGAAAAAAAAATTTAACCATTTTGTGTAATCGTATTGCACTATTTTCACTTCCTGGTCGAAATTCGACGCCATATTTGAAAAAAAATACACGCCTTTACATTTTTCAAACCTTTTTACTTTACTGTAATTATTGTTTGCAAAATATTGTTTTAATAACACTAAATTGTCATAAAATGCTATCAAAAAAAATTGAAAAGCGGTCGACAAAGAGACGAGACAGCTACTGATTTATTCTGTCTGTTACATTCTAGATTAGCAATAATATGTACGAGTATGTTACACATAATATAGCCATATTGCTGATTAAAGCAACGCACATTTGCTTTTGTAACTTAATGACCTCGCAGCAGTTAATGACATAACAACAGTATTATCGTTTAATGGAACGAAATGGTGTCTAGTTCTGCAATAATTTGTTTATAATGCGCTCGCTTTGAGATCTGCAATTGTAATCTCATTTCAGGTCGCTGTAGTCTGTGGGCGTGGCGCGCGCGCATTGAAAACGAACTGATCAATGTTTTCGATATACACTGTACGTCTTCCGCTAAAACGGTGTTTCTCAAAGTTGCCCGTAACACTCCCTGTTAGAAAGAAGGCCAAAAAATGTGTAGGGGAGAGTTCGTCCAGGGTGAACAATTTAAACGATGTTTTAAACTAAAAACAATAAATATTTCATTTACAAATTTCGCAGTGCAAATGTGAATTCACAAATAGACTATTTAACGTTTCAAAATTGCAATTTATATTAATAGACGTCAAAGTATAAAATATAGTGTGTAACATCATTCTAGCGCTTTCTACCATCCCTATTAACGATCTGGCGTGATGGTATAATAGATTGCTGTTTATACAACGTTTCAAAATGTACACTTTCATCAGTGTTGCTATGACGCAAGTGTGATTCAATTGCATGTTTGAACCACGAACGCGCGCAGCGAACAAGCGTCACCAACATGCACATTGCACACATTTAACAGATACATTGCATCAGTTAGCGGCAGTCGAAGGGCTGGTCTCCTCTCGCAACTCCCGCGTCATTTTCACAGAAGAGCGACGTGTTCGTATTGTTTACAATAGATGGAGGCGTTAAAATAGAATGACGCAAACATCGCCGTTCCGAGCGGGCAATCGAACGCGCTAACAATAACAGTCGCGCTCGAGTTGATGTACTGTTGCTCTTAACATTTTTACATCGAATGAGAATAATAGCATTTTGTTTGAATGGTTTTCCAGCTTCCAGAAATATATATGCATATGTATATATCCGGTATAATTTACTTCGATTTTTAGTTAAATAACCATTTATAGACACACACATAGCATTTGAAATACATAACATCATGTGTAGATATAAATACACTTTATTACGCTACTCGTCGTATACGAACGGAGTGAGAACCATAAAATTATTGTATAAATACGTGAATTACAAATATTTTCGTTACGCGAAGTATTCGGATGTAAAAATACGTATATTTGTTTACACGGGCCAATAAACGCGCAATGAAAACGATAAAGCGCATTAATCATGCGAGATGTTTGCTTTCGTCGGAGATTGAGTGAGCTTTTCGTAATGTAGAGCGAAGCGTCAGCGCTAGCCGCAGCCCGTGGTTTCATTCACATTAAATACTATTCTTAGCAGTTTCTAAAAGGAAATCTAAGATTAAAACTGTATAAATTACTCTTTATAACATCAGCTGTTTATCGATGAAAGCCGTCTCGAAATCGGTCCAGCCATTGCGAAGATTACCCGGAATAAACAGACATACAAAATGGTAACAATCACTTTTTATCGTAAGTACCGTATATTCATTTGCATTTAGTTAAAGTAAATTTTAACATTACAGACAAAAACTTTAATTTTATTATATTAGCACACAAGATTAACATCCGGATTTGTGTATGTATTGGAACGTTTTATTACTTTTACATTTTATAAATAGATTTCCGGGCGAGTTTTTATACGTAAACATTAATACTGCTTTTGTTTCACGTCGATAAATTTAGATGCTGCAGATGGAGGAACTAAGAACATTTTATTTTATACCCTTTCTTCGTTTATTGGAAACCAGTGTTAACTAGGGCAACCGTAAGGCAGCCAGCTTCGCGCGCGTTTAATTCGGACTAAAACATTTCCCCTTTCCCTATCCGGTGAAATTTCCTGCTATCCTTGGAATATCTAAATTCATATACCTACTACATTTTTACTTATTGCCATTATGAAATTC
>DWQT01004432.1:0-11263 GCA_018244895.1 Myscelus amystis hages
ACTCCTAGCACTTGTAGTTTCTGAGATTTCGTGATGAGTGAGTGAGTGAGTGACCTTTCGCTTTTATATATATAGATAAGTCTTTTTGGCGGGAACTTTTCACGTTGAAAGGATAAAAATTAAACAGAGATAAATGTCAATGTCAAATGTCAGAATGTGACAGATGTTTCTTTTTTAATTTTTATCAGTCAAGTATTTGGCTGCTATCTCGCTGATGGCCAGTGATGTTAACAATGGAGCTTGCATGCCTAAACAGTATTTATTCACTGTTATTTTGAAAAGTTTGAGATAATACTTTTCAGGGAACACTGCAGGGACGCAGGCAGACCCTTTCGTTTTAAGACTGTAATTCTTTATAAATGAATGTCTGACCACACAAGTATTGCTTTTTTTAATGCTTTTTTTTTAATTTTTTGAAGACTGCTGGGCGAAAATATCGTGCCGTTACAGCCACAACAAAGAAATAACATTCCATAAACAATTAATCAAAATCAACCTTAAGTTAACGCTATATTTTCTAAGCCAATATGCCACCTGCTTAGACTTAACATCACCGAAATAGCAAAATCTCATCGATTGATTCCGGACTCACAATAATTGTGTGTTAGATATACGAGAATGTGTCTCTTATAAAGTTCATTGGGTACGCGGATAAGTTAGATTTTTCAAAGTTTTTCAAACTAGGTATCTAAGATATGCTTTGCTTTTGATTATTGCACAAAGTTTTCGAACTTAAATCTAATTTAGAGACACGATTATATTGTTGTTAGCTATTGTGTGGAAAATTTATTTTTGTTATGCCTTAACGAGTGTAGTGTGCGTTTTGCTGTTTTATGATATTGTGGGGAAATAGTTTAAGAAGTGATAGCCTAGCGGTTTGAAATGCAGCCTCTCACGCCAGCAGGTCTGGGTTCCTGGCGCGCACTGCTGACTTGTTACGTGCGTTTTTAAATAAAATTTAAACATCACTCGCTACAACGGTGAAGGAGAACGTCAACAATCTGCACACATAGAGCTGTTATAAAGTGTATAATATTGTCTGAGGTGTGTGAAGTGTACCGATCCGCACTCGGTTAACGGTGGACTGTGGCCTAAATCCCTCTCACTGTGAGGAGATCCGGTCCCGCAGTGGACCATTAAAATGGTGGAAAAGTATCGTTTTATATGCGCGCACTTTTATAATATGCGTATGCGTTTTTTAGGGCCGTCGCACACAGCAACTATTGACGCGCACAGCGGTCTGGCATTGCATTCATTGCTGACCCAGTGTGCGGCTACCCTTAGAAGTTACAAATGTCTGCCTCGTTTTTTTTGAATCTTGAATTAGTGTTCTGAAAGGCTAGGTATAGATCTCTTATATTTCAACAGGAGCTCAACCATCGCTGAACTCTTTCAGCCTATAAATCATCATTAGCAGTTAAAAAAATTGTACCTGGTGTCTCGTGTGTCGGTAGAGCTGAGGGTTGGGAAATGTCTGCCACTATAACGGTGAAAACGGAATAGAGAACACTGCTGTTTGGGAGTAGATCTAATTTTACCAGTGGGGGCGCCACCGTACGTACTTGAACTACCAGCGCTGATATGTTTGGGTTTATGAATTTTGTTATGCTTTTACATACATACATAACCATCGCGCTGGGTCCCTTACGGGGTAGACAGAGCGCATTGAGTGCCAAATATCTCTGTCCTCACAAACCTGTCGTGCTGATTATTTTTGTATGTATGCATGTGAAGCTTTTGAAAAGTTTTAAGATGCATGTTGCGATACAAAATGTTTGATTGTAATATAAATTTAATTCAGCTAAATTACATGTAACTCGTTAGTAAAGCATGCTGTAAGTTATTAATTTACTGTTTAATGAGGTTTATTTATTATAACATAGAAGGCAAGAAAATGGAAGACGATAAAATTTACCGAAATGTTGGTCTTAAAGTTTTTGATTAGTATCGCAAAGGGCTACTGTTCGCTATGGTACTAAAGTTCTATGCTCTTAATTCGTTAATATCGCCAATTAAGATTGACAAGGACTTCGCTTATTCAGCCCCACAGAGCCTCAAAAACGGAGGTAGGATGTTTAAAATTAAACCTGACATAAAGCTAAGTGTTGCCAGGTGGAACAGTCCAATGCTGGACACTGCAGGTGAGGGAAACCCAGGTGATTGAAGTCTACAGCTCACTTATATGGCACAGATACACCCATTCTTGGCCGTTCTGCTGTAATATCGTAAATATTGTTAAGTTTTTTTTTGTTTTGCAATAATATCGAAAAGCTTCTGATATATAAGTGTAATAAATCTTGTTCTTGTTATTATGTTTATTTATATTGTTTTTTTTTATTTAGTACCAAGAATACTTGACTTAAACAAAGCTTTTTTTAAAATATCCAATCAGATCTTGCTATAATCTCATTCTCTCAAATTGAAAATAAGTGTTTATTGGCTATGATTAACTACCTCATTGATAGTTACACTTTAAGGGTTTTTGACGAATTTTAAATTCAAAAGGTATTGTTTTAGAGAAGATTTTGTCAAAAAAGTATTTATGGGGCTTACGGAATTTATGATTATGTTATAGAACTTGATAGCAATTTTGAGTCCATAAATTTAGGCGAAATGACACAACCTGGTAACATTAAAAAAAATGACAATCAAATTTAAATTCAGAACGTTCGAAAAAAAATACTGTTCCTTGATTTTGCCCACATTTTTGACTATCGTTGGTTTCGTATTATAGTATTATTTTTGTTTTGTTTCATTAATTATATTGTTGTCAAACAGAATATCAAAGGCTGTGTGGGCATTGTGGCCTGTGATATGTTTAAGTTAATTATTTCATAAGTGTTAGCTTTTTAAGCTTTTTTTTGGCATTAAACAGTTCCTAGAAATATGTGTTTATTTTTTACCCCACCACTGCATCGCAGTATAAGGCTGCCAGTAATAAGTGATGTAGCGTTTCTATCATTTAAAGGGCTTCTGAATCTGTAAGAGATTAACGGTTTAAAGGGATTATACCCTTATTGTTTGATGTCAGTCCGGGTCTATTAAGCGCCGATAAATGTATTATGACCGACAAAATTTACATGACGCGCTTTTTTTAAAGGACAGTATACCAATGTATTTAATTTGGCTGAAATGTTGTGAATAACACAATACTAACAATAATAGAGAAAATTTCACATACAGCTATCTGGTACCAATACCCTGATTTTTTTTTTAAATAGGAAACTTCAATTTTCAACATTATTAATAACAACGACATCTAGTTTAAAACACAAGAACAGTTGGCATACTATAATTTAATCGTTTTCAGATTGATAAAAAATGTTTTTCTAACAACGGCGTTATTAATGGCTGTCTGGTAATTTTCGATGCGTTCTTGTGGATAATTTTAAGTTTTTCCCGTGTAGAATTGTATTTAAAAACACAAGAACCGCTGTTGGCGTACTATAATATAATCGTTTTCAGATCGATAATAAATGTTTATCTAACAGCGGCGTTATTAATGGCTGTCTGGTATTTTTCGATGCGTTCTTGTGGTTGATTTTAATTTTACCCGTGTAGAATTCATCACAATAGTCCTTGTGGACAAGTTCCGGCGAATTCACCCTCTCCTGCAACGACCTCTGGAACGCTTTGATGATATTCTGTTTTTCGACGTACAATTTATCTTTTCTCGACACTTTGGTGATGGCGGCCAGTGTTGTGTTCACCCACGCCTCGTAGTACGGCTTGGTATGAGCGTTGATGCAAGACGGCCCCCACTTCGCCACCTCGGTGGGGGGGGATTCGATTTTTTTAAATTTATCCGGCGACGAAATGCATCGGTTCAGCCTCCTGCGTTTCGGCCGCTCGTTCCGGCGATAGCGGTGCCCTCTGTCCTTCACGTTGTTGGTCGATTGATTGTTGCTGACTTGAACCGGCAATTTGACCTCGAGATTCTTGTCGATCAGTTTCGCTTTAGTTTTCTTCACCTATAATATAATACACACACAGGTTTTTGTTAATTTTCATCTAATTAGGACAATTCCACACACGTCTATCCGATAGTAATTTACATGTGTGCGGTGGTCGGTTCACCGTAACACAGGCGTTTAATTGTCTAATTTGGAATCAGATAGGTGTGGAATCGTCCTCAGTTGTTATATCATTATTCACCTGAACATTGGGCATATTTATTTCCAACACGGTCGGCTTAACACGTTTCTGTTCCGTGAATGTGACAGCTTTATATACTCTGTTATCGTGTTTAGATTTGACAGTCTTGATCATTGGTTTCCTGTTCGTGGTCGGTTCTTTCTCTTTTTGACTCGCGTTTAATTCCGTCCTAACGCTCTCCGTTTTCAGGGAATTCGCAATCATCTCTTTCGAGTCTGACTTTAAACTGGATTGAGTTTTTAATATATCTGCAAAATGGTTTGTATGTTAATTGGGTCTGCCTCATTTATAATTCTATTAACATTTTTAAAGTTAAAACGCACGCAAAAACGCAGCGGTGCAGGCTAAAATTTGGACTCAAATCCACCGGATTTGATAGCCAGATTTCAAATCACTAGGTTATCACTTCTTCCTAACAATGATAATAATAATAATAATATCTTAGGACAATTCCACACACGGCTATCCGATTCCAAATTAGGCAATTTAATGCCTGTGTTATGGAAACCGGACAGCTGATAAGCATCCATATATACGTACGATTAATACTTACATAGATATTTTTATTACATCCAGACATAAAACAAACAAATGCGCTCATCACACAAATGTTTGTCCTGCTTGGGAATAGAACCCGCGACCTCTGGTTTTGCAGGCAGGCCAGTAAAACCACGAGGCCAGTAAAATAAATCAGTTTTAACTTCAATATACTAGGTATATACTGTATACAATATACTATTTTATATGATACATACAAATCTTATATACCTTATCTTATCATTGATAAACACTATAATCAAAATAATTTTGAAAATATTTTAAATGTTCCTAAATTGTCAATTAACGATGGTAGAATACCACACATCCAAGATTCCTTAAAACAGTTACGAAATATTCCAATTTAATTCTCATAACTAGTACCATCACCAAATCTCATGAAATGTCATCTAATGCATGATGAATATCCATATTTTACAATAACCATATATCATCAAAACAGCATATTATGACATCACAATATGTCAGCCTTCAACATAAAAAGAATATTATTTTTCTATTTTCGTCCATAAAAACTGACTCATATTCATATCCTTATGAATAAATCATTTCCTCCTCCATTCTTATCTCTCTTCATCTCATACTCCGTCGTCGTGTGGCAAGTCAATTAGACCCATCCCAGTTGTCTCATTTATCCCGTGGATTATTTATGCCGTAGAACTTTCTGGATGCTTCTATTTATATTTTCAACAAAATGTTGTTGAAATTGTTTCATAAATGTTAATCTGTTGATGTAGTTAACTTTACGTTTATAAAAACATTACTTGTTTTTATATATACATAAATAAATGACCCAATAAACACGAAATGAAATAATTGAAACATAATAAACAATTTCTTAATTGATGTGTTTAGAATCGAAGTTGGAAATTTTAATATCTTGTCTTAATCTCTAACATGTGCAAGTTTCCTCACAATCGTTTCTCTCCGCATTGCAACAAAACATCCTACCATTTATAATGTTTTGCATATTTCCTTATAAAAATTCTGTTGTATCCGCTGCTTATAGACACCTATTATGATGAAGCTAATGAAAATATAGTACGGCTAATACAGTTAATTGGACCACAGAAGCGTGTGATGCCTTTGACTCTGAAACACGTTATGGTAAACACGTTAAACTCGTCGCGAATCATTGCACAATAATAACATCAGCGTTATTAACATTTCAATTTCACTTAACGATGTTTGCTACCTATTACTCAATGTTCAATTTTCTTAATGACAAAGTCGAAGTCAAAAGTATCATCCAAGTTCTTTACAATTATATTAGAAGTTTTCTCATTAGCAAATGCACTGTTGACGCAAAAACAGATCGTTAATTACATATAAGTGTGGGCAACACGAAAAATTCTCGCTTGCAATAAGCGACTGAGCTCTGAACGCCCGGCTAATTGTCGCCAGCGAGAGCTAATTAGGAATTATGGGCTCGTTCATCTAACAAACAACGTAGTTAACTAATTTATTTGGGCACTAGTGGTGCGGCTCCCTTCCAGTTAAACGGGCGACATTAAGGCCCGCTTGCTGTTCTCTCTGCAAGTTTATACTCTGTGTGGTTCACTCTGTTTCTTTTTAATCTGTAGTGTTAAAGATTTGACGTTTATATTCCCGCGCATTTCAGAGTGTATGTTATAAAGTATTGGTATTAGAAATTTTTGTTTGGTTTTTCAAGTGATACGAAAAATTATATAACCATATAAAACCTAAACTGATATTCATAAACGATAGACGTACATTTTTGATTCAATTTAAAGGATTAAGAAAAATCCAGATTATAATTTGTAAGGTCACAAATAAAAACCTCCGAAGTTTTACAGAAGAACCGCGGTCACTCCGCGGAATCGCATTTAAATTCTAAAGCCTTTGTCTCCGAGGGCCCGTTAACTTTTCAGTTTTCTTTCCTTTGGCTTAAAAACTGTCGTTAAGCCATTTAAAGCTTCTACCGTAGCGCTTTCAAAGACCCACGCAATGACCAGGTATAATCTTATATTACTGATT
Organism: Myscelus amystis hages; assembly: GCA_018244895.1. Classification (NCBI taxonomy): domain Eukaryota; kingdom Metazoa; phylum Arthropoda; class Insecta; order Lepidoptera; family Hesperiidae; genus Myscelus; species Myscelus amystis. The sequence goes on from DWQT01004432.1 coordinate 6,712, forward strand.
TCAAAACCATTTATTACTATACCCAATTGCCAAATATCTATCTATCTATCTTTGTCTTCTTCTGCATTCCTATAAAGAAAACTTTTAAAGATATTGACAATAACAACTAAGCAAAGCTTATTCATAACCTTTCATCTATCGATTTTTGTAGTTCACAATTTTTATTAGGAAATATACGATATACGATGTATTATTAAATAAATGTAACGATATATTAACGTTAATTAATAAATATATCGTTAATTTTAGACGCTTATGTATGGAAGTGTTCCGCATTATACTCATAAATAAAAATTACATAAGGTCAAATAGACATCATATTAAACATGAGTTGATAATATTCGAATTTAGAATTCGAACTAGACGTTAATCGAATTTAATATTAAATTAATTGTTAATCGTTTTCAATGTAAACAAATTTGCCACGCGAACGGCGGTTAATTCCCGCGCAGTTCTGATACCTCGCTTCTTCGCTGGTGGATTCAAACGCAACCGAACGCGATACAAATTCGTTTTCACAGTCCATTACCCGTCTTATTCTGAAGGACGCTAAACCAATTACACTCATAAGACACGATGTATACAAAATAAATATTCTTTTCCGTTCTAAGGAATGATAAAATTTGTGAATAGAGAAATTAAACAATAAGTGAAAAAAATAATTAAATTAAATTTCCATTCGATTACTAGTAATGCAATTTAACTGTTTCATTTCTATACAAAATGTGTTTAAAAAAATATTTTGAGTTATAGGAAATTCAAGTCATTCTGAATTTGTCGATCTGTTCCACCAGTAATGACATACGACGTACAATAACATGTCTCCATCAGTATTTACTCAAACATACTTAAACAATATATAACAATTTCACCGCCGACGCACTGGCGGCGCGTCGCTTTGATCCCGGCCTGTTATGACAGGAATCTAGCTGGCGAAGCCCCCGCCTGACATTCTATAACGATTTAAGCAAATTACATTTCAATCTTATTCAGCTGTAACATGTTAAGTCATTATTACTGCTTATATTAACCCATAGGTTATGACTTGCTAGCTTTTTGCACATAACATTTCTGTTGTAACGAAACCATATTTTTTATTTAACATTGTCACCTTCCGTATATGGCCGATCCGTGATACCACCAGTACCAAGATATTTACCAATAAATGGAAATAAAGAACGAAGCCTAGTCCTTAAAAGATGTTAGAAAAGTCTAGTTTTCAATCTTATTGTAATAAAGACCACAAATAACGCATTATTATGCGAACCAGAAATAATAATGACGCTCAACAGAAGTAAAATAACGTACAACAGTATAATTAATAACGCACGACAAAAGCAATTATAACGCACAACAAAAGTAATAACAACCTATTAGCTAGATAATTTATTATTGCTTTCAATAGTTACGGCCTTACTCGGACGTTCCCTTTGACATAGTTATCGTATTAAGCAATATCAATTATTCATTAAATTAAATCATTCACCCAGCCAGGAATAAAACCCCATATCCTTCGCAACACAAAATGATAATATAGTCACTGTTGAATAAATACGAGTAAATATTAGTAACGGTTTTGTTTAGAAAACAAGGAAAAAGGCGTGTATTACGAACACCGTATTACGTAAAGGTCGTTAAGGGTCGCAATATTAATAGCAGTTTAATCTATGTATTAGATAAGCTCCGTTGAAACTTTAACCAGAACAAACAAGTGTCATAAGATTAAGCGGGAAACGGAAATAGGAACGATTCAGCTAAGCTTTGATTAGACTTTCGTACGTTTGCGGCAAAGTAGCCAATGTTAGCTAGCTGTTGAGTGGAATGACTAATTTTTCCATAATATCAAGCAGGATTTAACTGAGAGCGAAAGAGGGAAAGATAACGAAAGGAAAAGAGTAACGAGAACGAGAAAGAAAATGAGGGAGGGGGACAGTTAGAGACCGAGAAAGAGAAACAAAGAAGAAATGTACTCCAATTATAATCAATATCGTTAATATTTGACAGCGAAAAGCAAGAGAATATGAGCAATTGAATAGGAGAGAGGAAACCTGTGCTTAGTAACGACCCTTAAGACTTTTTTTGTTTCCAGCAATAGACTGATGGTGGCTGTCAATGATGGTACCAAAATATCTTTATTGTAGATAGATAGATATAAAACATACTTTAGATACATTGTATATTAACAAGGGCTTAATCTTATTCTCCTCTCTTCTATCACGTTTGTTCTTACAGCCCTTAACGTGTGTTAAAACAAAACAAACAGATGTAAATTCGATTTAAATCCAATTACCTTGGCAAAGCCCTTTGAAGAATCCATTACATTTCACTTGAAACGCAACAACGATACAAATTGATTTAATGTTACCGAAGAAAAAAAATTCAACCATTTCCCGGGACGGTGATCGCAAAGGTCCCCATCCCCATACACCAGAGAGTCGAGTAATCATAAGTAGGAGTCCCATTTCAGCCATTTTCCTGCAAATATCATTTCATTTGCGTATTCCTTATGAGTGCCTTATTACTTTGTTTGAAATACAATCTGTAATATGGCAAGAATATTTTCGGTGAGTTATCGATAAGTTGCAATCTTTTATCAGAGCCCACAGCTGGGCATGCGTCCCCGTCGCAACTGACCATGCTCCAGGCAGTTATACTGCGAATCAATAAAGAATGTATTATGAAATGTAAACACGTTAAAGTGCTAACCTTACAGAGGAATTAGCACGCAGAACGCTTTATATGCAGTGTCTGCTATTGAGTTAGTTTTAAGTACTGGAACAAGAATGGAAGTGAATTTGTGAAAAGACCTCGGACCATCCATGAATTATGCTCCAAAATCATTTTGTATATTCGCTAGTCTCCTACGGCGCATTTTCAAAATTATCTTCACAAACGTTTACCTGGTTTACGTACGAAATCTAACAACTCACAGTAATGGATAAATATTAATAGCATGAATACACTTGTTGTCATACTCGTTAAACTACCTTGAACCATAAATAATGAAGCTTTCGATATATTCAATAGTTTACGTCTAGATAACTAACAATTTGACCCAAGTGTCGCTCATCTTAAAGATAACCCTGACGAAATAAGGAGACAAAACAGCGGGAGCCGATCCTATCGCTCCCATCGAGCGCGCCTCACGAATGAAACTAACTTGCCCGGCTACCACTTAAAATTAACGCACGCGAAATGGAACTTTAAACACATTACAATACGGTCGCTTCCAGAATGGCGCGCAACGTAGCCCCTTGCACCGTTTACATCAGAGATAAGTTGGGATAGAGAGTTTTAGGTCGAAGAGAAACTATGTTGCCCCGTATATTACGTATCGTGAGCACGCCCCAGCTCCAGACTGTTAGAATTGCTTATTGAAGAGATGGGAATCTGTAAGACAGGGAATCGATTATTTCAGTCGACGAGTGGATGTTGATGTATCGATTTCCAAGTATAATGAGTTTGATCGGTAATTGAATAAGTTGTGGCGAGCAAGTACAAATATATACAAATACGATTCCCTCTCGATTAAGGAATTAATTCTCGCTTGCACTATATTGCTTCCGTCTTATAAGATAGGTATCACTAAATTTGTTCGGGGTAAATCTAAAAGCTGTAGAATGGTCGTCGTGAGTTACAGGAAAATGCGGTATTTTCGGTTTGTTTTCATAAAATCCTGAAGAACTTTGTTCAGTGAATGTTCTGTAGTTTTAATTTTGGTTTGAAGTACTCGAAGATTACGAATGCCACTAAGACAGTAATAGCAATTTTACTTGCGTTTCCTTTCTTCATGCTTCACATCAAACAGTCGGTTGCCAAACCTCGTTGGAGGCCTTAAAGTTTTGTAACACCTTCACACTAATCCGCATATAACCGGGTATCCGGCTATGGGACGTTGGAAGGGTTGCGAATTTTAGTTTGAGTCATAACTTTTAATTTTCCGATACCGCACAGAGTTTGGGAGTTTTTTCCGCCCGCATTTTTCCCACGCGGCCTATCGTACGAACAGCCTGAGGGATGCCCCAAGTCGATGAACAATAACAATATATGTACTTTTCTATGTGTATATGTATACCTTATAATGAACAAAACAGTTTGATTTTGAGTTCACTTGGAAAAAGCTATACATAAAACTGAAGTATGTAACGGTCAACACGATCTAGGAGTAAATTTCGTTTAAGCTACCATAGGACCCTGGTTTCATAATGTTGTTTATAAAGATACTAAAATAACAGTGTGAAAAAGCCTAAAGTGTATTGCGTATGAAATGTATATATGAAAATACCTTATGTGTATTTCATCACGATGTTTTCCTTTCCTTCAATTATAAAACTCTATCTATTATATTTGTTATATATTTTCACATAGTACAACATATTATAAACGTAATGCTAAAATGCGTCAATGAGTTTCCAAAGAAATTAAAAAACCCTTTACGGAAACCTAAGCAGATATTTAAATAACATCTCGTACATATAATTATTGACTGGCCTCGTGGTCGAGCGGTTAGAGACCCTGACTGTGAAACCGGAGGTCGTGGGTTCGATTCCCA
>DWQT01004433.1:0-11262 GCA_018244895.1 Myscelus amystis hages
CCGATTTGAAAAATTCTTTCAGTGTTAGATAGCTGATTTATCGAGGAAGGCTATAGGCTATATTACGCTAAGATGAATAGGAGAGGAGCCGCCATAAAAATTATTGCGACAACGGCAAAATAATTTATATAGCAAAGCAACGTTTGCCGGGGCAGCGACATCTATCTGTATATGTATGTCAACGTAACATAATACCTAAAAATGTCCAATTTTTCTATAATTCCCAGCAAAATGAACAGGTGATGACAACAACCAGAATGGCTGACGAGACGCATTACGTAAAATTATATAAATGTAACTTGTTAACTCGTTGGTCCAGTAAATTAAAAACTTTCACATGAATTCATTCGTAACAGGTGTACTCGTATAAGAAAGGATAAAGAAATTTTACTCTCAGGTTCCGTTGTATTACGAGTATAATATATGGTATGGAATGGAATTATGAAATGAAATATCTGACTTGCAATTCCTTTATGAATATCACGTTAAACTTTAATGTATTATATGATTATTATCGTCATATTTCTTAGTCGTATGAAGATTACGTTTTTTATTTTTTCTCTCTTATCCCCTACGCCATTCTCGTGTGACTGTTGAAATAGGAAATATTTGCTACTAGAAAAACAAGATAAAAAAATAAAAAAACTTGTTTGTATAATTTTAGGCTGAACCTGTTTTTTTCTTTTCTTTTATTTTAAATAATGCTGCATGCACATTTGTATTTTGTAAGACGTTTTGAAGTTTGTTTTATGAATTATGAAGCGATTTTTATATGTCAATCGGAAATACTAAACAGGTGTAAGAAATGGGATAGCAGGCAATAACTTTTTGTTTTGCCTTCCGCGTAACAATGGTTTATGTAAGAGATTTTTAATGTATCCATAGCAGCAATATCAGCGTACGCGATTTGTCATTCATAGTTTCGTGTCAAACAAAAAGCCTTTTGATCTCTATCTGGCAGAAGAATCAACGAATCAGCATTGTATGGTAATGGAATCCAGTCGCAAATAAATCCTATGTAACTGTTTACAAACAAAACCATCAGATTTTATCTCGTCCGTAGCGTTCACTGGCACGTGGAATGCGTTGGATTTTAAGATCGATTCCGGATAGCAATGTTTCCGCATAAGCAATGAAACGAATAAGTTTGAGAGGATTTTCAATCACGATAGGGAGAAAAAAATTATCGAATATTTTAATACGGGGTTGAAAACTTATATTTTTTTTATTTAATACTTCTGCACACAATTTTTATATTGCAATGGAATTTGTTCTAGTAGATCTAGGTCCGGCGACCTGATACGTGTTGCCACTTGGCGTAGTAATATTTCCACAGTTCCTATTTTGAGAATACAAATAAACATCGCCGATGCACCTCTTAAACATAATATATAAATAAAACAATACGTTACTATATCTGAATCAATTAATAATCGATTAAGTTTGTCTTAATACATAAAATCTTTGAGATAGTTATGAATCTATGAGAAATATAATTTTTTTTAGACCAATATACTATTAACTGCAAATTTCTTGGTGTAAAACATGATACATATTTCGTGTTGAAAATTCACGAGTTCTGAGGAAACAAAAATTTTCATAAGATCGTATAAAAATGAAAGGAGGTAAGAAAATATTAATTAATTTATAATTAAAACGGCAAGTATTTCATTTGCACAGGTTTTTAATTACTTTCTTTTTTAATTACATGAGTTTTATTGGCAATTACCAAAGCAATAATTAAGTAATAAAGTATCTGAACAAGGTTCGTACATAAAACTGAAAGACATTCTCTCACGTTTCTCAATTCAATAGAGCATTTCCTCCTGAGAGAAGAGCAAATATTTACATTAAGTTACCATAAAAATGCATATCGTGGCCGGAAACGACACTCAAAGCACATAGAGTGACTTTACAAAAGAGAGTTCATAAAATTAAACGAAAAAAAGCGTTACAACTGTCGGTTAGCGAGGATGTGTGTTACTGGTTTAACGGCCTATAAACTTTCATAGCGAACATACATGGACTTTTGTTCACAGAGAAATAATCTTTTTCACTTTCTCCGACGTAAGCGATGTCTAATGGACGATACGATAGAAATGAAATACAAGGCTGTTACACGCACATGTTGATCTCAGATAGAACGTTATTATGAGAATGCGAAATGTATTCTATGGGGCGTATTCTCGGAGAATTATTAATTACACCAGATGGCGATGCGCGTCTACGAATAAACGAGGTATCGTGCAGTCACAAGGTCCATATTGGTGTGTCTTAAGTGTGGGTTACAGTGTGTTGTACTTGGGCCTGCAAGAGAGTGCAGATAAACTCGTAGTGAAAGTGGCGGCTGCGGCTGATATTTGCCGATCAGATAATCCGTACATTCTTGAACCGTTGCGTCGCCAAAATTTTATAAATTCGCTTCACTTACGGACATTATCGACAATGTTGGTAAGGTGACAAATATTAAAATAATATAATTTATGTATACTTTAACCAATCTAACATGTTAATTTATTTACATGCACATGTAATAAAGTATTATACATATGACATAACCATCACGCCAGGTTCCTAATGGGGTAGGCAGTAAGTACCGAGTGAAAAATAATAAATTAATAAAGTAGTTCACCAAAAAAAACTTGTTAATAAAAAAGGTTTGGTTAGGAGTCATAAATGATACACACGCTTTATTTGTGGTTAGTTACAGATATACTATATTTTAGAGAATTTAAAACTTTTTTAAACCAATGCCTATTTCGTATCTCTTACGAGTATATGATATAGTAACACATATATCGCCTGCAAATCGGAAGAAATAAGGTGGCTTGCGGCGAACCATATTTCGTATTAATTGTACTATAACACTCATGTGAATACCTCCGCCATTCCGCAATGCAATAGCGTCTTAGTGTGTTGTAGGTCTCTCTAAAGCTTTAGACTGGTTAACTTTACTTTGACGGTAGAAATTCAGAATGCCTGTCAATACGCCTCACGTAAGTGCTGTAAATGAGATCTGTTACTAACAGTTATTTATGTAACGGCTGTTCGGTATTTCCTAATTATCACACGGTTTACTGTCTATGTAGGTCCTATCGGCCCCAAACCTGCCATGTACGAGTATATCAATATACGACGTTTTATTACAATGCTAAAGAAATTAATTAAGCAATGTTAATATCCGGTTCTAACACATTTTAGTAAAAAATAAACATTCGGAAAACGATTCTCCCCTTTACTTTATATCGTGTACGGATTATAAAGGTGGAAGGTATTAATGTTTTTCTTATATCCAAACAAATCGAACGTGCGATAACCATGAGCGTAATTGTTACGTAACTTGAGCATACATCTGCTTGATGGATGCGTACTGTAGATGTTAATAAGTTTAAACTTTTACTTTCGTATTTGTTACCGTAACTGACATAGGTATTTAGATTTTTATACTTATGTAAGAATTTTCAAATAATTCATTCGCGTGATATCTTGCTCTTTTTCCAGTGGGGCTTTTGTAAAATTAAGTACTTACAGTGTTTTTCAAACGAAGCCGTATACAACTTGAGTACATGTTATTAGCAGCACCGTATTAAAAGCAACGATCTCCTATTTATCTGTACTTTGTATGAATCTTCATAAAAACATAACATTAACTGTACTAATTAGATAAATGATAATCTGCATCTGTCAATCAATACGCTACTGAAACATTCTATATCGCAAAAACTGATAGGTAACGGTAACGAAGAAGAGATTTGTATCTTCTAGCGCGCTGCGGTCAATTTATGCAATGTTTTGACAGGCCGCATCTCACGAACGTTTTGTTTTGCACATTAGTGCTGTGTAGATTCCTCACGTTGCTGTCAATCCAGTGAAAATAAACAAGCGAAAAAAGTTATCTCGTAAACTTGATCGTTGTTTCTTAAATACATTACATATATTTTTTTGCACTCTTAAGTAGTCGCATTAATTTATTTTGTTTTAAAAGAATCATCCCTGCCTTGAATAATACAATACGGACTAACGAAGGAAAAATAATTTAAAAAAGAAACTTTTTTTAAAATAATACATATCACGGAACTATAATAATTCTCAAAAGATATTGACTTACAATTGCATGATTTCATTAAAAATATAGATTAACAGTTTGTTTTTTTGCAATAATCAATAACATCATGCAATAGAAAACATACCAAGAATATATAGAAATATTCAAGTTCATAATATGTATTCACTTATGATTAGGTTTTTTGTATCTAATTGCTAACGAATGGCGAGGTTCCCACTTGGCAAAGGGTTGACAAAGACCGATAGCTGATTAACCTGAATTGTTATGTGAAAGATGTTCGCGTAAATACTAATAGCCCGTCTTTATGTAACAGTGATCGATTGAGGTAAAAACTGAGATAACTTCACGTCACAACTATACTGTCTTTAGCGGGCAAACAGTTTTAATCTTTATTAATGTTGAATAACTAACAAAGTTACCATCAATTTGCCGAGGATGAGATCGGTGGTGCTACTGAGGTTACGTTTATAAATTGTCGTTCATTATTCTATTAGCTGCGGTTTCTGCTATATACTTTGTGTTTGCAGACAAAAACATATCATGGAAATACAATATTTCTGTAATATAATATTAATATACTAGAAATTATTATCTGATTGGCCCTATGGTTCATTGGTGACTCTTGTCGCAAAGCCGGGGTTTGTAGGTTTAATTAGCACATAGTGTAAATGTTTGTGCGACAGACATGAATATGACAAATGCATAAATAGTTCGCTTACAGCCTTCTAATTTCATAAAAGTAAGTTAAGTAGAGCTTGCCCCTGGACGTAAGATTTGTCCATTGGATACTTTTCACCAAAAGTTAGCGGTTGAGCTATAATCCGTAACTGATAGACAAATTTAATACTTTTGAATTTATAATATTAAATAATATTACTGGCTGCTTATAATACTAAAATAAAAATTCTCTAGATTTCCACATCATCGCCCTCTACCGGCTTCAACTATGGTAAGAACCATCCATGTGACTCCGTAACAACACAATTTTTAAATCAAAATTGTCTGGGGCGTTTCTAACGAGAATTGAAAATAAATGCACATCGGAATTTTAAACAATAACACAGGACATTATTTTAAGTAAGTATATCAATATATTTATGACTTCCGTAGATATGATTAATGACAAGTTTGAGCACAAAAGCAAAAGTATTGTAATATTTAACTGACCCTCGTAATATGAATTACCATAAGTCAGATAATGGATTATGCCTTCATGGTCCTTTTATGATTATTTACAGTCTGCACATTAATTCTAAGTACAAAATTATTTGGATTTTGAAATTAAACGTTACAGCACAAACCAGGCATGACCATTTGAATAAAATATCTGTTTTGTATGTTATTCAAATTTTTATGTAACAAAATATACAGTTTTAAAAATATGATAATATGCTGATAGTATTAAATTGGTTGGCATACTAATTAGAAAAAAACACGCACGCACTTATATACGTGTAGGTATACTGTTACGAGTATGTTTTTGCTATCTACAGTTACCTTGCACTTGCAACCAATATGTGGAGGCTGCGCGAAATAGAGATGTGATGTAGGTACTGTTAAAGATACAATTAGGAATATATATTCGGCACCTACTTCAACGCTATTTTATTCTTAGTACAGTAAGCAAGTAAGTAAGTGAGCAAATAGTAAGTACCTCATTAAAACATGTATATATTAAGCATTTTATAATGATAATATACTATTTAAGCATTTTAAAAATTATATATTTATGGCAGATTTCAATCAACACCGTGAAGTTACCCATAATATACGTTTTGTGCCATTTAATTTAATTGCCAATTAATTAACTGGACTAATGTTACTAACAAACCCATTGCTGTAGTCGTACTAAAAGTCGGTAAGTACTAGTCGTACTAGAGATGTCCACGGGCCGCGGCGGCGACTTGTTATTGGTGAATGCTCGTTGGCTACCTACTCTCTTCAAATAAAAAAAATGCTTTTGTAACGATTACCTTGTGAATGATAGAAAATTACATATAATAAATAAATGCTAAATAATTTGTTATAATGAAAAAAAATGATTCTCTTCATTAAAAATATGGTCCTTCAGTATGTAGTGAGAAATCTTGTAAGAGGAGAGTCAAATACTTAACATGCCTACGAAATTTCTTTAATGTAAGTTAAAAATACTAGAAATATTTAACGAAGCATTTCATAACAACCCTCGCTAGGAACATCACTATCATGTAAATGCCATAGTAGATGAGAGTGGGCACAAAAAGACCGCAGACATGATTAATTTAAGTACGAGTACTTGTTGTAATTGAGTGTGGCGAGATATGAAGATATCAGCGAGACGATCTCCTTTTGATTGGATTCTGATTGACTATTAATTTATTTATGTCGGATGCTAACGCCCACGGCTGTAGTTTAATGAAAAAATGTTAGAGGCGAGAAAAGAATTAGTATTCGTTAGATGCACTAACATCAATCGTACGTGGAGGGTGAAAATTGAATAATGTATTACCTAACATTGTCTTTTTTTATTTTAACTACAATGTTTTGGAATTACATCATTTGATTACAGCTTCACACGCTTGTCTCTACTTGTCAAATTCTACTAGTAGGTGTATTTAATTCGGGTAATTCTTTCACCCTTGTATAAAAATACATATTAAATATAAATTTCCCATATCGTGGTCTGGGATTACGACCTTGTTTCACATGCATTCCCCACGGTAGCGGTATATTTAGCTCACAGTGTTGACACGCCACATTTTGCTTTTTTGTAGGAAACTGTTTAGACTCAAATGAGTCCCCGCAATTTCACATAGCTTAGCTGTATTTTATTCTAAGAAAATAATTAAAACAGCAATGATTTCATGTTATTTAACACGAAGTCATTGTTTGTGAAATATTACACGGTATAGATCATGTTCACTTCTTTAAATATTTGCATGGCTGCTAGTATAATCTGATTAAAACCCAACAATTCACTATAAGATAATACCTAATTATAAACAGTGGCGACCTAGAGGTTTAGATTTTGGTTCCCCCCTTCGTGGGTCTACAGTTCAATCTTCACTTGCACCTTTAACTTTACAAAAATTACGTACAATTCAGATTAAATACCACTGCTATAACGGTGAAAGGCAATGTCGTGAGAAATCCTGCACACTTCACAGTTCTCCAGAATGTTCTCTAAAGCGCGCCAAGTCTACCAACCTGTACTCGACCAGAGAATTAAACTATACTTTTAAACCTTCTTGCCATAATAACTAGTTTCCAAAACTAGAACAATAAAAAATCTTGAAAAGACAAAAATAAAAATTAATTATGAAAAATTTTTTTCACCACCTGACATGTTTGGGTTTACTGAAAACGTGTGTTACATGTTACCTTTGAAGCTTGTACGTACATTCACTTTGGAGGAGTTCAATAAATACCCGTGTAATTCTTATTAAATTAAATCAATATCATAAAATTTACCGACAAAACAAATTTCTTAGTCACTAAGTTTTAGCATGGTAAATAATTGTTACTGTACATTTGTAATTTGTTATATAATAATGGCAAGAACTTGAAAAGAGAAGAATACGTTGACGTATAACGAACTACGAACATACGAGTACATGTATATGTACGTATGAGTTCGTGCGCGTAATTGTTCGGAAATGGAGTTTTAACCGCTCACATTTGGTTAATGGAACGCTGTGTTATACTCGTATTAGTATCGAATACGTTTTTGTATGCATCAGTCATAATTCCCACATAAAAACATATGAAAATACATATTTGATTATCGTAATGGCGGTGTTCAGAACGGAGAATTTTAAATTACGCTGTGTAAACGGCCAATATACATACATATCTACCTACCTGTACCACGTGCATACAATGTCATGCGTTACGTCTACTTAGTGATTTTGGATAGTTTCAATAAGACAGTGACAACGTGACTGTCGAGGTCAGTTTTCGAAGGGGTTCCAAATCCGCTGGTCCTCAGCCTCTCAGTGACCAGAGTCATATCTGTTCATTTGGTAGTCCGGTGTTTACTGTTAAATTGGATGATCAACTTTGCAAACAAAAAATATGCGTTTGTGCCAATTAAATCCATAATATGCAAAGCCAGAAATTGTATCTCTTATTATAACATCGAGACTTTGTAACTATGTATTTTCTGTATCATCTCGCATAGTGGCCAGTGTCATTGATATAATATGTAGTCAGTGAACTATGCAAGCGTATAATATGTGCTAATTGTGTACATAGCTCTGTATAAAAATTATTTTTCCCACGATTACCTCTAATATAATATTTTATATTGCATTATACATTAATAGAGCCCTTCGTTTACGGTCCTTTGTTTATGATTGCTTGCTTCGTTTATGGTTGCTTGGAGGTAGACTAGCGCTAATTCACGCAATTGCTCAATACCTATATGCAGTTCATTAGGATAGTAACTAACTAAATACAGTACAGAAACGGGAAATACAAAAAAAATCAGTTCCAACAAACGGAAACCATACAATTTACAGATTAGAAATATGGCAGCATTGGTATATACTACAATACATTTTACTTTGAATCATCCAATATTACTACTAGGTTTGGGATTAAGCAAGATTAACCTACACAGTGTCTTTTTTATAAACAACTTTAGAAATCCGAGCAATACTTCACAATACGTGTACCAATGCAATGAGGCGTCAGTGTGTTGTCTTCGATGCATCGGTGCGTACGATTTCATCGCGAATTCTTTTCTTCTGCAGCCAGATGTGAGCGAGCGGAACAGAGGATGTGGGCACAAAAGCCCCATTGTAAAGAACAATCATTACATCACGTGCCACTGACGTGTTCTATTTCACACATTGTATCAGGCTGACGTTTCAATTGAATTTGCCGTGTACTGAACTTCTAATAAGATATGTCGTAAATAGGTGATAAATAATATATATTGACTTAACTGCCATATAGGCCATGTGGTTAATACACTAAACTGCTACAACGGGGAGTTTGTTCAATTATTTATGTAATAAGCATACAGTCAATATTACATACGTTACATATAGTCAATACATTAAATGACCAAGTGTTAATCAACCAATATTTAAACGGTGTCACCTTATGGTTTTTGTTATATTTGTTATCGTAAAACATTATTTTTTACTAATATTAATAGTTGGAAAAATTGTACTTTTTAAAGCATGCAAACATTGTTTAACAATAAAATTATTTCAAAAAAATTGGCAACAAATTAACTTCATTCAAATAACAAATACTTTGTTTAATTATACAGAATATATGATCATTGTTTAAGTAGGCAGGTAAATAATTATTTGATTATGAGTCAACAGAGAACAAAAGTACACTACTTTCACGTCACTCTGCTGTTACGTGTCCCTTTAGCGTAATATGTGTAGAAATATATTAATAAATTAACTCGCGGCTGTTCAATGAACTTGCGTTGGACAGAAAGTGTTTAGACGAGCGGGTTAATGATTTATTATGTTTAAAACATTGAGCTACAGGTACTAGTGGCTTAAACGCTTAAATCGCTCACAGAAAGGCTCAACAATTCTACTTATGGAAGCTTAACCTTGTAGTGATCTTTTGTGCTGCTTAACTAAATTAATGATGAACTGCGAACATACAGCTGTCAGCCCAAAAACGAATATTTCAAATGACCCATTGTAGTCCGTTCTGTCTGTACCTATGTATAATATTTTTAAACGAATGTAAAAAAAAGTTTTGTCATATTTTCTTTTGTATTTTTATAGAAATCGTGCATAAAAACAATGCACAATTAAACGATAATTAGGGATTGAATTCCGACCTCTGTATGCATTATGTTCACGATTTCAAAAAGTGAAGGCTTCGTATTGTAATAAATGAATAAAACCACGTTTTTGGCGACAGAATAACGTGTGGCGATGATTTTTAATATAATTACCAGTAACTACTGTGTTAAATATTTCAAATCTGTTTTTTTGCGTCTACAGAACTGAAGATTAAATAACGATCATTTTTATAATTATCACGATGCGTTTTTATCGAGGAAAACAAGTCCAGAATAATACAATTTGGTGAAGTTATAGATTAGAAGTGATGCAGTAAGTGCCTCAAGGAGAGCGCATGTCTCAGTAGAAAGTACATATATGTGAACATGAAGTAATCAAATGCTGATAACTCCTTTTGCCGGTAATGTAAATAAATATCCGACATGATAATACAAAACTTGAAACGGATTGGATCATGTAATCTTATCCCACATAATTGTGTAATTTTTAGGATCCCAGTCTCACATTCATAACTTGACACCTCCAAATGAATTACGTAGCCGCATATTATGATCATAGATGATGTTATTTAGACGCGAGCATTTACATTCTCATCTTGCGTAAAAGTAAAAGTGTTTTGATTGGGCTATCTACAATGGAATGGATCATAAAAGCATCTTTTTTGGGTGTATGTGGCGGCACATTATAACATTCGAATGAATTGAGTACTGTCTAAATACTTGGGTATTCCTTTATGTTACCATTATTGATATCATGTAGTATAAAAAATTATAGACGCTACTAGCCCCATAACTGTAGTTATATTCGAGGTCGGTTGCAGATCTCCAAGTCCCATGCGACCGCACGTTTAAAGCCTGAATTTACTACATTAGTCACTGGCAGGCTGACTGAGGCATCACCTAAGTTGTAAACAGCTATTAAGATATGAATATTTAACAGAAAGTGAGGGCGATCACCAGTCCCTTACTTCAATAGGCGCTAATGACAAAATATACATACATATTATGTATTATATATTATGAGATCCTTTAAATATTATATTTGAAAATTTTTGGTCATCGTAAATTTCGTTGGCATTTATGGGGAATTCGTTTTTCTTGGACAAAATAAGCATTTTTTATTTAATTACCCTAACATACACAACTATGTGGGAAATTTGAAAAGTAATAATATTATTGCTTTTTATTTTATCTTGTGACGAGATATTTGTATAATGTCTGGTTAGACGTATAACTGTAACATATCGGACGTTTAATCCCACGCGTAAGAAAGTGAGAGGAGGCGCCCACCGGTAAGTCATATGACTATCGGAAATGACAAATGTAAAGTAGAATGAGCTTAGAAAGTTGCATCTCATTATGTTGTGGCGTGCTGGTTGGTAACAATATTTCTGGTGAGAAACAATATTTTTATTTCTTTTCGTTCGGGCGTCGA
>DWQT01004434.1:0-11259 GCA_018244895.1 Myscelus amystis hages
TAAGTGTAAAAAGTACAGACATTAATGTCTGACACTTATGTCACAATTTCTGTCGTAGTCTGAACGTACCATTACTCCCTCTCACTATGAGAGGAGACTGGTTCAGCACTGGACCACTAAAAGAAAAGCATGAAACAACAGATAACATTACAGTCAAACAGTAGAAATACGCTATATATGCTATAACATAATAATATGTAATAATGTGTAATATATGCTATAAGATGGAAATTTGCTATCAAAAAAATACCTTCTCAACGTCATGCTGCATTTTATGCTGCTTCTGCGAGGTGATCTCGCAGTTGTTATAGTTGCAGCCGAAATTCTCTGTGCTTATGCCGTTAGAATGTGACGCGTCTGTTGCACTGTGGTCAACATTCTCGAACATTGTGTCCACATCTTGTATAATCAAGTGTACGATCGTGTTGTTAACATCTAAACATTTTTTAAACTTAGTGAGGTAGGTCTTGTATTTCTCGAGACGTCTCTGATGACTGTGCGGCAGGGTGGAGATTATCTTCTCCGATTTGTGTATTCTGTCCAGGCTGCATAGTCTGTGGTTATAAAGTTATATGCAAGACTTATATATGAGAAAAGCACAGATACACAATATAAATACTGGCTGCTTTAATGTTGAAAACGTTCACAGTTGGCGATTGTTTCAAATTTATATAAACAAAATCTGTGAATACAAAACACAATGTTAAACATCATAGATAATTTTACAGAGGTAGCTATGGTGGTCATAAGTGTGTGATAATAAATAAAAAATATAAATCCCTAAGACTGTCATGCGTAATTGACAATAACTTCCTTATGCACTTAAAAAATTGTAACTCAAAATTTAATTATCTTTCACTCTTGGAAGAAAACATTGTGACTAGACTTGCACTCTTAAGGGATGTTGTAAGTTATATTTTTGGCCTCCTATCAACTGTGAACGGATGAAGTGTGGATACACTTGGTCACTGTTGCTTAGCCTCGCTGGGAGAGGAAACCCATGGCCATATCAGTAACAAAACAATAAATGGGCCAATCAATAAAAACTTTAAGCCCCCATTGGATACCTCAGCACAAATATATAATACCACATAGTCGATACAAATTATTATATTCACATAACTATATTTACTAAATCGGGCTGAAAACAGCAAAAAAGTTTTTAAAAAAAGCCAAATTGCTCGGTAACAGAGGAATTCAAAAGTGCTATTTTTGTTTATCCATAGGGGATTGAACTCAGGAACAATTGAAAACAAAATTTATTCAATTATGAAACAAACCTCTTTGTTAAAAAAATAAGGGAGTACATTTATAGTGATCGAAAATAACATAGCCAAGCCTATTTACATAGATCCAAAATCGGCACGCAAGTCTATTAACGCATCAGAATGTACATACAGGCATTTATTTGATAAAAGACCTAATCTTACCGTAACAAATTACCGAAATGTTACCTTATTGTCGAGGACGTTAGGGTCATAGTTCCGCACGTGGCCCCATGTAAACAAAGCTCTTGTTATATCTAAATAGGTTAATAATAAGACCGATTTCAATCTGACAAAGGCTGGTTGCTATGCCAGATATTTTTCATTATTACATCAGAAATATGCACTAAAAGTTCGACAAGTATATGATATTACATTAGTTGTAAGAATAACGGTCAATTGGTTAGTAATTAACTTACTTGTAATATTTAAAAGCATTCACTACTGCTTGAAAATGGGCGCGTTCTTTCTCCTCGTCGATTTCTTCAGTAGGGGCAAGACAAGACATTTTGTTTGCTATTCGTAACGTAACTAATCTTTAGAGATTTTAAATTTACGAAATTCGAAACGTCTTCCACAAAATAAAATTTTAGTAGCCTGAAGCTAACGAGAAAGTAAGATCCCTTGTTCTTTCCGTCATACTGGACTTGATATCTTTGACATGACAACTTTGGCAGAATACATTTTAACTGTCATGATTTCATTCAACTCTGGCTGGGTTTAGTTATTAAGCAATTTAAATGTTACATTTTAGTGGATTATCTTCCTAGATGATTACGTATTTTTAAAATATTATGACTCTTATAAAAAGTGAATGTTTGCTACAAGTATAATAAATCATGAAACGGAACGTTTTGCATGCAGTCAATATGTCCGCCAGTGTTGAAATATGTTTGTCAACACTCTATCGATCTGTACCAAATTTGTACAATATATTTGTATAAATTATTAATCGTAGTATAATGTAATTTTCAAGATAAATCTGTTACAAAGTGGTACAACGCCATCGTGTTTCAATTGAGATTTTTTTCGTGTCTTCTAATACAGAAATATATCTTATTTCTATTAAAATCGTACTCATGCGTATAATTTAATTAAAAAGTGCAAAAAATCCTTTTATCTTCGCCATATTTTGAAAATAATTTAAAGGCAATCGTATTTTTTCAATCAAAGAGGTGAAAATGTTCAAAACAATACCGCATTGTCGGAAGACATTCGCGTGATAGAAAAAATCAATAAAACCTGCAGTGTCGTTGCTTAGTTGCAATAGCTTGCAATAGCGATTTTAACTAAAGCTGTCTTACGCAAAAATGGAAATAAAAAAATATTAGCCGTTGTTCTTCGCAACAGTGTTAAAATAATAATGGAAGGAGTGTTATCTCAAAGAATGTCGCCTCTGTTAAAGTGTATTCTCTTGTCGCTTTTTATATTCACCGCTAAAGTCTTGACATCACGACCTCACGAAACGCAAGACTCTCGAAATGAAATTCAGTATACAAAACCTTCGCATTACGTGCGTACTTTCACGAAATATCATCACAGGAGGACCATTCAATGGAATAATCTCGACCCGAGCTACTGGCCAGTGACTCAGGATCATCCGAAGGCGATTGGTAAAAGGAGCGTTGGCGTTTTAAATACCAATGACTTGTTAACTTCTGATAATGTTGATAGTACTCTGAGTCAATATGCATATGACTCTGCGAGAGGTGATATAATGAAATTCGATAACAAGGCTATATCATCAAAGGACCAGGCATCTCGTAATGGCGTAGCTAACAATGTGAAGGATTATAAAGTGAAGGCTGCAGCCATTGTCACCAGTGCTCCAACAACGGTCGGAACATCAATAACTTGCCTGTACAAGATTCACAGTGTTGCCATGAGTGTGACACCATCTTATGATGAAAGATACAACGAAAGAAGTGACCAATTGACTGTGGAGAATGAAACTTTTGGTACGCAATTATATCTCCTTTTTGGAATAAAATTTTAATTTGAATTCCCTCAAAATACTGATAACTGATTATTGTAGCACTGATATTTATATCAAATTAAAAATGGGCCTAAATACTTGGGGCAAGTTAAACGTTTTGTCTAATCCGTTTTCATTGTTGGATTAGGGTATCTGTTCAGAATAACAACCTAAATATATTGTAAAGAAAATCATAGAGAACTCTAACGTCTAAACTCTAATATCATAATTTTTTCATACACATATAATTTTTAATAATTAAAATACTAATACTAATGGAATAAGACTGCCAGTGTATGTTTTATATGGATATTTTTCTAGATACAGGAGTTGTTTCTGAAACAACTCTGTCCAGCGGTGAAGTTGTCCAAATCCAGCAGTGCACAGATCCCAGAGCATACTGTTACACCCTCTGGCATCAGGACAACGACGGCAATATCACTGTTTTGGGTCAAGGTAAGGTGTTTCCCACAAAAATCATAGATTTTATCAAAAAAATAGCTAAGTTCTGTAAAAGTATGTATAATCAAGATGATTTGATAGGAAAACAAGTGTATTTATTATCAAAATGTTGATGGGGTGACTGCATAAACATTAATATGTTATTAAGGGCATAAACATCAAATAATGAAGCAATATTACAGTTGTGAGAATATCATACGTATAGATAGTTTCTACTTTTCAAATAAAACTGAACTCTACACCAGGTTGCTGGCACTCCTCTCAGACCGAGGGCCGCAGCTCCTGCGACAAGTGCACCAGGGTGACAGCAAAACTGCCCGCCAGCAAATTCTGCTGCTGTACAAAAAGCTACTGCAACGCGGACTTCAGTATGTATTTACAAGTGGATTTGTGGTCAAGTTTTTTTCGTCAAATCATTTATGTCTGTTCCGTTTTTTTTTTATATTTATTTTAGTTATTTTATTATTTTATTATTTTATAATTATTAATTTATTATTATTATTTTATAATATTATTCATTATTAACATTCATTTACATACTACCCCATTCATTCATTTATAAATACATTACATTACCTTGGAATTTGATGTTGTTTTTGCAAAAGAAATAAAAAATTTTTTTTGAATAATTTTAGTCAAGATTTTGTTTATTTTGCATTATTACATTTTCCATAATATTTCTATGTTTTTGATCAACAGCTTCTCTCAAAGAAGAAACGGTGACGATCAAGGCTCAGTCGACAATGGACACTTCAGCAGCATCTCCGAGCTATTCAAACATAGTCGCCTCCAGTATTTTGGCACTCGTGGCGCTGCTCTTGCTGGCGGTGATACTGAGGAAGCTGTACTGCAAGCGGATAGAGCTGGATAAGGAAGACCTCAGCGACGGAGTCGATGTGGAAAAAGGTGGGATCCTACGGTCCTGTATGTCCTGTATTGTATGAAATGTGCGAGCAGGAAAACCCAACGAATGTATTCTGTCACTGTCAATTATGTCAGCTGCATTGTGAAGTCTCGATACCTTTACATTAGAGATTCTGGTAAAGTTCGTCCTCGCGGTACTGCTACTTAAATGTGTAGTACATTTTAAAAGTGAAATATTCGAATTTAAAAATGGAACAAATTATGGTTCGGAATTAAGTATTATATCAGAAAAAGGCTGCCAACAAAGATTCAAAATTAAAAGTACAATCTAAAATACAAAACTATTTAAGTGATATTAAAGGTAATTTTTTCGAAAATTTAACTAAAATTTTGTCACAATATAGGAAATACTGTAAAACCTCTCTTCTGATTTTAAAATTATTTAGCTATACGATTCCAGAATTAAAGAGATTCCACAAAATATACCCAAATCGTTAAGAAAACCACAAGAACTGACAAGTTATTTTAATTTTATTGTTATGTTACGAAGTCATTAGTTAATCGTTATAATTTTATCTTGAATTAATGGCTTTCACGCGACAAATTGTTATTAATATTATTTCTAGCCTGGATATAGTCTATGAATTGAATGAGACATATTTTAATTAAGAAAAATAACTTTGATCATAGTAGAAAATATAGCGCATATTTTGAGTCAACTTGACTAAATGTGGCCTATAAATTGTACGGAATATTTATAAATAAAATGATAAATTGAACATATGAGGCATAGACAAAATTTAGTTTTCCTTTCGAGGTATTGCCTGGAAGTGACTTTTTAAAAAATAGAGTGACCATACTGTCATTATACATTCAGTCGTTTATCTCCTTTTCTCCTATACAGAGTTGGCGTGCATTATTTTAATGAAAATAGGTGTTAATAATAATTTGTTATAACGCAGACATTTACCTGTTCTTAATATTTGTATCTTGCCATTTTCCCTATGCATTGCTAGCTAATTGATCTCTTATTTTATTTATTTATTTATTGTTTTTTTATTGTTGTTAATTAAATAAAATATAGTGATAAAAATAAGTGTTTTATTATAATTTCAAATCATGTTACCGCTGGTCCAGGCTTTGAATGGGGAGATGTGTTTGCTCTATTTAGCATATATTGAATATAACCGGTATAAAGAATGTTAGTGTGTTCACTAGAATTTAATGGTTAAAATCGATGCCTATCGGGCCAATGGTCAAGTGAAGACGCTGTTTCGTTATTTGAATTTGGAATCGGAACCGTTAGGTCAAACGGACTATGGTTCTATTATTTAAAAAAAACGATAAAAAAAGTTACAGATACAGTTTTTAAAGAAGAAAATGAATGCCTGTATAATTCGTTTTATACAATTCCTTTTTTAAATTTAACTGTGAGCATAAATCGTTTTTTAATAAAAAAGAAATGTTATGCTGCCCCACATTATAACACATTTTTTTTGTATACTTTATTACATTGTAGAATTTTATTCTATCCACTTATTATTTATTGTAGGCAAGCATCTCTTCAGTCGATGTTGACGCATAATTTCAGGCGGTAATGCTGCAGCGCAATATCTAAAAGAGAAAGTTTTATTGCGAATTACTTTAGAGCGTCTTTAAATACGAGTGCTAGAATAATGCGTTGGAATAGACAAATGTGTATAGAATTTCTTAATTGATCATTGGATTAATCGTAATTTATAACGTAGATAACTGTTATTACTCAATAAAATACAACATATTTTCGTGTATTACTGAGAACCACATATAAAATAACTAACCTATACAATTTCTAAGATATCAAAGGTTATTTTAAACGCTCATATAGCCATTTTTCCCAAGCAGCCTAACGTTTGTCAATGCATTGTTAACCTCATAACTTTGTTATTTAAAACATAGTTTGTGTGATGAGAATTATTCGGTTATTTTCGTTTGGTTTCGGCTATTTTCGGGTCTTTCCTCATGTTGTTTGTTCTTGCGCACGAGTTGCCGCTATGACCGAAGTTACCTAGAGTTTTAGCGAAAATTTTCAAACCCCACTTTCAAGGATTTTTAGGATATCTTTAGTCTAATTCTAAAGGGTTGAACTTTATAGTAAAGATATATTATTAACAATTCTCTTTGTATTCGCGAGTAAAAACAGAACTTTCGAACACAGTGCGTCATGGTTTGATAATCGAACCAGTTTCCATAAGCATTGCAATCTATTATATGCTCTATTGACATATCTCTAAAGTTTAAAAATGCTTACTAACAACGTTAAGTTCAATCAACCGGTTGAAGTTGTCTTCGAGAATAATATTTATCCATATTGCTTTGGAATAGAGTTGAAATTTAATTGACTCGGCACAGTACGGTATTTTGTATCGTAACAGAAAATGTCAAACAGACAGTCGGTTAGAATGTCGCCGTGGAAGCACGACGCGTTCGAAATTTGAATTTGATTTTTTTTGTTATATCGCAAAGATAAGGAATAAAAGTGCGTTCAGTTTACAAGTTTAGTGAGGGTTTCAAAATGGTGGTTAAAATCTATTTTGTTTTGTTGAGCTTGTGGAGTTTTGTGTTTGTTATGGACGGACAGACCTTGGGAGGTGAGTGAAAGGTTTTTCTTATACTTACGTAAATAACTTTAGATGCATTCGGCACCCGTTTCGTGAGTCAGACCGACCATTTTTAATTATATTATATTTATAAATGGACACCAGTTGTTACCATATCTGTTGTTATACCAGTTTGTCGTTATAAAAGTTTTGAATAAAGCGTCACTAACGACAGTCACTTAGTTATAAGCTCCACAAAGTTATTTATTTATTAAATACTATTATTCTATCCAATACTTATATTTTTGATAAGAAACAGTTACGCATTAATTTCGTTGGCCGGGACCAGCAGTGTTCTACAGTTAAAACGGAAGGTTGAAGCTCAATATTGAAATGTAAACCCCACGCTAACTACGAAAACGATATTTTGGCACAAGCAACTCCCAGCCTCCTTTATTTGACTCAAGGTTTATTTCAACGGTAGATACAACAATCATATTTAGTCGTTATCGTAATAAAAGTAATAAAATAATCACTAAGTACTCAATTATAACAAAAAATACCCTAAACACCGAAGTAAAAAGACTTATAAGAGATTGTTCTAAGCGCTCTTTATCCTTGATTACTATTTATTACAATCGAATTGTGGTACAATGAAAAAAAATATTCATATCGCTATAATTACAACACACGTGTTCTACGTGAATAATTGTCGTTGCTATTGGATGGGGTGTACGTAACTATGGTAACCCGTTTTTTGGCGGGACGGCTGTCCTTGAAGATCTTAGTTCGAATTTAGCGATGATACGCTGCAGTTGGAGATAAAACCATTGTTGGGTATCTGAATTGGGTAAACTTAAATGTTATTGTTATTGTACTGAAGAAACATACGAGGAGCGATATATGTCACAGTTTTTATAGGCTCTGTTCTTCCGCCCTACTGTTATGTAGCATTATATACGTGTGCCGGAGGAAATAAAAGTAAATTCTAATTAAGCTCAAACTTAAACAAAATAACAAAAGTATTTTTAATTCCTCACTTTTGTTATCGATAAGTGACGCATTTCCTCTTTCAAGGCAATAACGTTTTTGCTTTCATATAAACGCTCGATAGTGTAAGTTGACCCCACGTTTTTACAAAAGCAAGACCCATTAACTAACATGTTTAATATATTACAAATTACTAAAACTGTGCACTATACAATAAGGAAAACAACTCTGTCTTCTTATCGCCCGTAAATCTAACTGGTTCAAGTAAATCTGCGGAGATCTAAAGTTTTAGTTTTCCCCAAGCTTATACGTGTTGTCCTTTTCTGACATATTTTGAAATCGTTAGGTGGATACGGGACAAAACATACTCGCCATTCGATGAGGGGGCTAGGAATTTATGTACAATTATTTATTAGCGTGTACTGGTGTATCTGATGATGTGTAATGGTTGTGCCACTTGGACGCTAGCATACTTGTTTAACGTGTTTAAACACGTAAATAACATTAGATTTCTGCACTTATAGCCTGAGTAAATTTCACACAGCAAGACGTAACAAAGTTAGAAAAGAAATGCGAATTCATTATTTAGAAAATGATAACTATTAGAAAAACAATAATAAGTATTACGAGGAAAATTGGAAGCTGATTCATGTAACTTTTTTTTTTTGTAATGGGTTGGGGTATTTAGGCTTCAGTTTCAGGGACCGGAGAGTTTTTGCGCACGTATCTTTGTAAAGTCAGATGTCCTTGGATTTGAATCCAGGATCGTGCGGACCAAAGTCGAAAACACTATCTATTGTTGTCATGATAATTACGAATACGTTAAAGGCTGATGAGAGATTTATAACATTGCAAATATCTGTATCACCAAATTTTCTTTTTGTTGAACACTTATATGCCTTACTAGCTGACCCGGCAAACGTCGCTTTGCTATATAAATTCTAATTAACTCCCCCGCAAACCCCGTTACAGATAGAATTTCGTAAAATCCGTTCTTAGCTGACCTGTACCCGCCGAAAGAAGTATTCCTACCAAATTTCAAGTCTCTAGGTGTTGTTCCAGAGATATCGTGACGAGTCAATATGTCGTTCTAACTATTCTATATATTATGCCTTATAATGAATAGAACAATTTGAATTTGAAACTACAATTTTTAAAATCTACAATGTGCTGGCCTTCATAGCAAGCTGGAAGGCTGACTTGGAATAATCTATTACTCTAACACGAATAATGCGTTCACGTATTTGCAATTTGCTAGGCGAGTTTTGCTAGTGATTGTACTAATAGCAATGGAGAATCTATCAAAAAATTAATTCGATATTAATTTCACTAGCAACACAGCGAAAACGGCAACATTATGAAGGTTAAACTGTCTGAGAGAGAGAATAGCACTATTAAAACATTTTCCTCACAATAATTTCCATAATTAAACTTAAACAGTTTTTTTCTTATTTTCGTTAATTCACATTAAAATTCTATCGTATAACCGGAATATTGCAAAGAACATAACTTGACGTGGTCGCATCTGTCATCAACGTAACGCCTGATGCAATTAACGAACGATTAAAATTATATAAACTATCACAGCGCATACGAAAGCACAAATGACCTCTCAAGAAGTACAATTAAATGTCTCGTTGCTTTTAATCGGTCATGAATGTATACATCATTATCCATCCACAATGGAACAGGATGGTAGAGTATGTTGCAGTTTGCCGTGATTGCAGCAGGTTTGAGCCCAGCAGTGGTACTTAAAAAGAGTTGCAACTAGATAATTTATTAATTTTCTGTATTTGATAACTAGTTATCTTCATGTCTAGCTATATTAATATGCGTAGAAAGCGACTATTCTTTAACTGTCGTAAGTTAAGTAAGTTTGGAATGATATTTGATAAATTATCACAATCCCTTAATCTGTATTTATACGTTTGAATTTGTAGTTAATATAAATATTTTTTATCTGTGCCGTTTAATGACAATAATTTACCGGAAACTTCATTTAAATTGCCCTGTGGTTAAATGCTGATAGGTGATGCTATCTATTTCTACACGACAGGACTGGAGAATTATAATAATCATTATGTTGGATATTATATTATATTTTTTCATTATGTTGGGTGAGGTTAGAATATGCCACGTGCGTTGTATTAAGGCTGTTACAGCGATGGAAAGAGATAGAAATAGATGCCGAGTGAAAACTTCTTCAGTCGTATTCTTAATAAAAACTATGGCTGTTTTGTTCCAACTTTTCGTGTAGGTATTTAGCTACTTACTAATATATAGGTGAATCAGAAAACGTGCGATGAATAAGCAATTACTTTTACAAAAACGAATGCATTTAAAAATTATCCTTTCCATTTCCAATTTCCTCGTATATCACACGTGCATGATTCATGAATAATTCAATTGTAATTCGTTGCGTGATTCATAAATAATTTTATAGGTATTCCAATTATGAATCAGTTTCTACCAGCGCGTTCTAGTATGTTGCTATGTTGTCTATTACCGCTAATGTATAGTAATTTGAAGTATTTACTAATACTTGCAATTTAAATTTCCTATATTTATTTACAGTAAATACTATTTGGTTATTACGAATTTTACTGAAACACCAGAGAGTAGTTACATGTAGTTATGTATAATACTACTCATATTTTGTAAGACCCAAAACTATGTCCACCTCAACAGGATCTTGATATAATATATAGTTAGTATGCGTACGATGCCTCAAACGTAGCCTCATTCAACTGGGCTCACGGTCAACCAGTGAGGGGTTACTATTGAATAAACATTATGTAATCATTGTCAAATGTTGACTTTTTTGTAAATTAAATTCTATGCCGTCCTAGCTGGGTGTGATATCGTTTAGATTGCTTTGTTTCTTTTGAGTAAAGCTTTAACTAGATTTTAAACTAAAAGGATTTTTATGCGTAAGCGCGCGTGTGCGCGATAATTTGAGAATCGCACGGAATGTGACAATGACCTTTTTGTAAGTAAATTAAGTTACATAGTTAAGATATACTTCTGTTTACGTAATTTGAAATTACGTAATTTCAAAATTACTCAAAGCCTGTTTTTATGTACCTAGCTGATAATCATAATATATAATATTTATGTTAATATA
>DWQT01004435.1:0-11257 GCA_018244895.1 Myscelus amystis hages
GCACTCTGTGCGGCCGGCCCGGTCATGTACAATCGAGGTTTACAAGTCGGTGTTGCGAGTGACTTTTGTTTTTGGCAACTCGCGTGTCGACCTCGCCGTGGAAATGTCTGGAACGTTCTTCTGTATTTTTTTTAACACGTAACGGTTTGGTAGCGTATGCGTGCGTTAGATGCAACGTGCGTGCTCGTTTTAAGCTTGCGAGGCCCCGGTTGTAGTCAAACGGCGGTCGGTCGCAATTTGTGTCTGCTTTGTTCTTATTATCAATCCAATAGTGTACAGGTATGATTGTAATAGTAATGTTCCGGGCATTTTCTGAAATGTCGAATTTCGAGACTTGCACGGACATTTGCAAAATTGTAGCGGCGTAGTGTAAATTTATATTAACACTTGTATAGACATGTGCGCGATCGCACGCAGCGGGCGGGGTTTGCCCGGCCGTAAGCGGCTTGCCCAGCCGTGGGCTTGAAGAGCTTAGTGTACAAACGGTTCAATGAGCAGAGTGATATATGTGGTAGCGTAAATTAATACATAATAATTATTATTCTTATATCCTACCCGCATCCGCGCTATAAACGTAGTTGTAAATGAATATTTATTGTATGAGTAGGTTATATATAAAATATTACTGGATTCTGTATTCGGTGTGGCAGTGGAGAGGCGTTTTGATATCGAATCGCATCTAGTCGAGGGAGGGTACAGTGCGTACATAACGATTTTCCCTTACGTGACTTCTAACTTGTACCGCGAGCGGCAAAAGGTTCGCGCTAAATAGGGCGCGCGATGAGGGCGTAACGCTTTTTTCTTACGTGACGGCTCATACTTTGTTCTATATCTACGCGAAGGCCCGTCCCTCGTGTGCGCGGGCCATCAACGCGCGCTGTCCGGTCCCGGGCCGCGGAGGCCTCGTCTGTGATGTGTACATTGCTTTTTTTTCTAACGGATCGTATTTTTGTATGTGTCGCGTGCAACCGTTAGGGACTGCGTGTGTACCGTGCCTACATTTATAATTATCGATGTGTGGGTGCATTGTAAACGGAACAGATATTATATATTTCCATTGCGGTTACATTGAGATTAGTAGTGATGAGCTTGTTCGGTGTCAGCCGCGCCGCGGCGAGCGCGGCCGCCGCGCGCGGGGCTTCGGTGAGGGACCGGAGAGAACTTTTTAGGAGCATAGGGGCGCGGCTAGCACGCTGTTGTCGGTTTCATAAAAACAATTTAAATTACCCGTTAGCGAGTCACGTACGTTATTTTATACGTGACCTCTGGTTAATTTTCCAATGAACTTTTTTTATTCACTTCAATGAATAATTATCATCGTTCCCAATCTAATATTAATTGTTACAATGTTGAATTTTTTTGTTTTAGACACCCCGAGGTAGAATACGACTTTATTATTAATTCTCGGCTGCACAAGGCCCAAGTGGTACCTATCTTCTATTATTATGATATAATTGTGGAGATTTTGAAATTATTATAATCTATATAGACGAGTAGAGGACGTAGGAAAAGCAGAATTTTGAAAGTGCTTTTGGATGTATAAAAGAAATCTTATTTATTTTTTTAGTATCACATATGTACACAAAAATAATGTCAAAATAACACAGTAAAATAACCCAGGTCGCTTATCATATTCTTGCCTTGGCGTTATTTTATACTGATTTTAATTATTTGTAGAATTGTACCAGCCGTGTGGTTTATGTTTAGAAAAAAATCTATTTTATGTAAATTAATCGAGTCAATAATCACTTTCAATTTATTCAAGGTAAAATTTGTGTTTGAAATTTTACTATATTATGTATCGCACTGTCTCCTGTACATTGACGGTTGGATGCAACTAATTTTACGTTCAGCTTTCTTGTTACGAATTTCCCTCGCGATCCGTACGGGCCGCGGTGTATGTAGTCTCAATACAATTAGCGGCCTAATAAATGTCATTTGTTCATCTGATTTACTTCCAACTATGCGACGTATTAGAGCCGTTAATTATTTTTTCATCTTTACGTTTGCAAGAGAGCTTCGTTCCATTTTATGCATCGATGAATGAGTGAATGATTGAACGACGCAACCTTGATATTGTATCGTTGGTTGAGATACCAATACTCTCGGTCGTTGTGATCGGCGTAATTAATATTCTATCATCTATGCCAGGATTTCCCAACCAGGGGCTCACGCACCCGAAGTGGGGCGCAGAGAAAATCCAGGGGCGGCGAACGTAATATGTACGATTACGTTTCAAAAAAACAATATAATCGAGTAGCCAATTAACTGGTCCTAATTGCCATCCCATGAACCCATTTCAAACTTAAGCCAATATCCTCGCCACTGCCCGACCTCAAATCGTTTTCAAATGTATTCCTTCGTTCATTATCCTTAACCCATATATTGTATCTGTATTCAACTTACTTCAAATACCTAAAAAAAAAAAGTTTATCAAAAATCGTGCGTTTCTTATTTCTCTTGAAATTTACCTCGGCATGAAAATATTATTTTTGGCTCGGGGAGGCGAAATAAAGGTTGGGAAACCCTGATCTATGCAAATTTAGCAATAAATGATTTTTTTCACCAAATAATTTTTTTTACAACTTTTGCTAATTTCATACATGTGTAATTATAAAGTTGCAACAAGAACAACGAATGTGGTACTTTGTATGTTTTTTATAATAAAAGTTTTACAGTAAGTATTTTGTTCTGTAATTCGATGGACAATTTGACGCTGCAGAAAAATCACATTTTGAAGATGATGCGTTACAAATCAAATCATGTATTAGCTGTAATTGAAGTTTACAGAATCATGTTATCTTCATGAATCATGTCGGTCTTGATTTTTCTGTCGAATTAAATTTGTCTATCTTATTAAAAAATCGAATATAATAATATTTGTAAAGTTAGTAGATATTTATGTAAGTTGAAGCACCTGTTCGTTTGGCACATAAAAGGACACAATTAGAATAGTTGCATCAAAGTGAAGTTTAGAAGCATTTTTTAATTACCATTATATAGGAATATAAATGTATGTTTCCTGTTATTTCGCAAGAATACTGTGAGAATGGAATACATACATACATACAGGCTTCCCAATTTTGTTGTGCAACTGTATCGCTAAGAAATGTCTTCGTGAATATAAACTTGTAATTGATATTTTTCTATATTTAGCTCTTTAAGAATTTAATGAATATTAATATGTATTTAACAGGTTTTTATTGAGACGTTAGAAATATGACGTCACACACTTTAAAAAATATACGTATTTTAATGCAAACTCACTATGCAACTACGAATCTACTGTATAGGAAAATGAGAATTAGAAAAAAATTATGTAATCAACATATTAAAAAAAACTTATATGCAAATTGTCTTGTAGCGTTTGGCTTAAAATATTAATAATGTTGTAGAAAACAAAAAGAAAGCGCTCTTTTATGGGTCAACGCTTTAGATAAGTAGAATAGTGGACCTGATCTAATTACCTGTTATATTAAAATAAGTTATATTATAATTATGTACGCGTGACGTCATTACGGTGCAAGAAGCTTCATCGGCTGAATCATAAATCTCTCTGCATTATTTATAACTAGTGTAATAATGTTCTTGCCTGGCTGCATTGTATAGCTCATATTAATTTAATCCGCTAGTAGATAAAGTGTATCAAAGCAAGGGAATATATATTAACAATAAAATAATCAGTTACAATGCTTTGTTTTTATTGCCTCAGAGTTGCCAGTGGACTGCACACTACTCATACATTGAAATTAAATTATAAAAAATGTTTCTGCCCGAGCATAAGCAGCTAATTCTTTCAACAAACATCTTTATGATCTAATTTGAGTCCCTCTCAATCTGTTTAGAAGTCGGCTGCAGATGCGTGGGTGGTTTGTTGGTAGTGGTCACATTTCAATGTAATTTTTAATTTGATTCAAGATTTCAGACAGTGGATAAAATCAATATATCGATAATGGTTTCGGAAGAAAAGAAAGATATAATTGTCGCACATAAATTTATTATGCACTTTGTTTTACATTTTTTTTCAATTTACACTTACAAGAACAGCATTCCCAGGACAACTGAAACAGGAAATATAAGAATGTAAAGGAGACGCCACGCAATCTACCCGCAGGTCGTAATTGTGAAATTTATCAGTACTGGTGTACATCACGGCATTCAGTAGTAGCAAATAACTTGAACTTTGCATCATTTAGAACTAAAAATTGCTTTTCTACGCAGACTATCTCGTATTATTTTAGTTAGTATTCTGTAACAATATTGCATTACACACACACAATTGTTACATTGTGAATCTATCTAAAAGCTGCTCAAATAGGGTATACAGTCAATGGTATGAAGTCTAAATATGGTACATTTTAAAAGCATACTAGATCTTGTTGTATCAAACTTTTCTGCAATAACAATCGAAATTAAACATGCTAATACAAGATATTACGTTCCTGTGTTCAGTACACTACTATACCAATACTAGACTCGATAATAATATATGCGTTAAAAGCAAATGTTGCCGAATGAAACGATTATAATTCCATTGTTACTAATGACAGTTTACAAAAACGTGTTATCTGAGGTATGTTCAACTTAGTGACATAATTGTTGATAAGGTAATATTGAAAACAAAGAACTGAACTTCAACTCGCAAAACAAAAGCAGCTTATCACTTCAGATATATTTCAACTGTGGCCTCGACCAAAATGAAATACAGTACACAATGCTGTGAGATAATAGAGATACTCACAGGAATGTGGATAGTTTTAAAAATGATGTAAATGACTATGAGAAGCCATAATCATAATTGTAATTAAAGCAAACCTAACACTACGGCAATTTACTTTACAAACATCAAAATTAATATAATTTGAAAATCAATAAGGTAAAATTAATATTTTCCTTGCATTCAAATTGCATATGTGCAAAATTTGAAATGGTGAAGGAAAAAAATAGTAATGCTAATACATCTTGTGGCATGTATTGAACGAATTATCAGTTATTAAATTAAAATTACCTACAGAGTCCACACTAGGGTAAAATTTATTATGAGCTTTTTCAAGATTTATTATGGGTTTTGCCAGTTTGAATGCAACATAGCACATGTGATTGGTTGAAACAGTATCTTGACTAATAAAGATGTTTAAAGATACTGAAACCTTAATTTCACATGAAGAGACATGTCAAGTCAACTTTTCAATACTGATCTGAAAATATCACACATTTCTTAGGCGATAAAAGAGCAGTGGAAGACTAGTCTGATGAAAAAAAACTTTTACTGAGGTGTTGTACCTGGTGCACTGGCATACAAGTTGCCAACATTGTGGAGCATACTATCGTTATAGTGATATTTACCATATCACAAGACGGCCCCTATGATCGTGGCCTTTCCTTCTTCTCCTTGTACAGAGCGAGCAGCGACACATTGGCCACCTTCACCACCTGCAACGAGCCCCAGCGTCAATACAGACTGCTCCCAGCAGTGTCTCTCGCTGCATCGCGGCACTCACGAGTAGCAAATACTCCAATCAATTCAACATCAAATCATCATATGTATATTGCAGCTTTCATACCAAAAAATCGCCTATATTATTCCACAGGTAAATAAGAGATAATTTACTAAATCAGCTACAAACCGTTATATAAACTAGAATAATTACATGTAATAGTCAAGCCAAATAATTAGCTAAATAGAATAGTTATATAATTGATATTTAGGGACAAAACTAAATAATTTAAACTCACGAGAATTACTTAATTTACAAATGACTTTTTACTTTTTGCTTTAAATAGTGAAAGTTACATAGGAAATATGACGCTAATAAAATGTATGAAGCACCTTAAAGCGGACTCCGGGAATGTCGCCGACGGCGTGGCCCTTGCGGCCGAAGCCCGCCACCAGCACCTCGTCGTTCTCCTCGATGTGGTTGAGGCAGCCGTCGCGCGGCACGAACGCCGTCACCTTCTTGCCGTTCTTGATCAGCTGCACGCGCACGCACTTGCGGATGGCCGAGTTGGGCTGCTTCGCTTCCACGCCGCTGTCGGGAGCGTCAACGATTCGCTTTACATGTTTACCACCAGCATTTAACGAAAAAAGCAACCTTTACGACATAAGTGGAGATAAAAATAACATACATGTTCAAATAATAAATACCACGTATTATTATTCACTATCGGGCATGAAATACTCGAGGGCTTTAATTCGTCGCCCGCTTTACATATAATTCGCTTTTATGCCGTTAACCAGCGCTAAGGTATAGTAGACGCGGTGTTTAATGAAAAACGCGCAATACGTAATCTGAGGAGAGCCCAACATAATTAGTTTAATAACCCCCATATGAAGTTCATTGACCCGATCTCGTCCATGGCATTTCTGTGGAGACGCGACGCCGCCGCTCGCAGTATTATCCTGTGATTGTAGACCGAACACATTCACGGGAATAATACCGCGCGCGGGGACGCGCTGCGCGGCGGCACGCCGCTCTTCTGTCTTCGACACACTTTCCTGCACGTACACACCACTGTTCGCCCGTTATTCACTTCATTAGCATTCCCCCGCTCTTATTAACGGTTTCGCGGAACGACGCATCGTGCTCGCACACGGGCCGATGCGTACGTGAGACGGGTGAAACGTACTTACACTTTCTCCAGAACGATGCCCTTAGCGTGAGATGCGCCACCGAACGGATTCGCCTTCCACCTCGTCCCCATGTGGGCCTTTTTGTAGTCTTTGTCGGCCCATCGCTGCTCCCGGCGATGGTTCACGTGCTTACGCGCCGTGCGTATACCACGGGGTTTACCTGAAATAGCGAGTTGCCGGTTATCACTCAATGTTTACCCAACAACCTGAAATCGACACACTACACTTTCTGGTTGCTACTGTGAATGGGAAATCTCTCGTTGTATTTTATTTTAAACGTATCGGTGCCCGGATGAAAATTGATTCATTTATACACCACGAGAGAAACATGTCTGCGCCATGGCCGACACCTAGACATGTAGATACGAGAAAATAACCAAGTTACCACAAAAATTATCAACGCAGATTTCACTTCCACATCGCACAAGTCTTTATTTCACTTGTAAACACAAATAAAACGAATAAATCCAAATAAAACTCAATAAATTTGACGCTGAACTACTCCTTACCCATTTGGATAGCACGACACCAGTCGGCTACGGATGGGAAAAGAAATATTATCTGACCAACCACTGCCTACAATTCGACAATACTGCCAATATTATAAAAATATTTTACGTGTTGCCATAATAAATTAGTGGCATGCGTATTTTTGATTATGCATAAGAATGAATAATCAATATTGTAATGTTGACCAGTAGATAAATTGAACTAACTCAAATTTATAATATCGTAAAGAATTAACTGAAAAATGTTTGCTCGACATAACAGCATAAAACACTACAGGACGATCGGATTGACACATGATATTTTATGTGATTAAGGCCAAACGTCCACTACAATTTTTGTTGTGGTGTTATTTTAGCTGATTTTCTTGGTCACAATAATTACTTAGTCGTGGCAGCAAAAATGTTGTATGCAATGAACGCCGGGCTCAAATTAGATAAAATATTCTATGTCTAATTTTATCCTATATGTCCAGCTGTGGACAAAAATAGGTTAACGATGATGATGGTGATGATTCTATGTCTAGCAATACTTTTATTATTTTCTTTACACAATTATTGGATTATCAGAAGCTTACCCATATTTATCATCATATACAAATCAAAGAATGCAAAATATTTTATTTTTGACTATTTGATGGCACTTTTCACAAAACAAAGTGGGAAAACAACGGTCGCATGTAGAAAGAAAACTAATAAATTCTTGATTAAACTATCGTTGTGTATTATTTATTCATTTCAAATACTCTATGATAATTAGGAAATGAAACATTAATTACCTGCGCCTTGGAATTGGAAAAATGAAACCGTCAGGCTTCTCTTATAGTGACATTGACATTTACTGTCAGATAGCTCGTAATTTCGAACAAAACATTTAGACTTGTACAACAATTTTTTTAATCGGTAGTGGTAGTGGCTGATTGAATTACTAGAATCTAATTGTATCAAGAATTCCGTAGAGTCGTTAAATTTGGGTTTACAACAGCGCAATGACTCTCAATCTTGGTAGAAAGGACGGAGGGCCGGGATATGTAGGCATTCAATTCTGTCAAGAATGCAACAACATGCTTTACCCGCGCGAAGATAAAAACAACAAAGTATTGCTGTACGCCTGCAGGAACTGTGACTACAAACAGTTGGCGGACTCGAACTGCGTCTATGTGAACAAAATTATGCACGAAGTGGACGAATTGACGCATATCAACCCCGATGTGGTCAGTGACCCCACACTCCCGCGCACTAAGGATCATATGTGTCCCAAGTGCAACCATCGGGAAGCTGTGTTCTTCCAGGGCCAGACAAGACGCGCTGAGGAAGAAATGCGACTCTACTACGTGTGTACCAGCTGCAAACACAGATGGACGGAGTAAAATGGTTTTTAATATTAAGGATATCTTTAAGAGAAATAAATGTAATATATAAGATAATAATTTGGCTATTTTTGTTCTAAATGATTGAGTTGTAATACTTAATATTTATATCTAACTAATATTTTTAAAGACAATGCAATAGTAATAGGATAACGACTGGAACTCTGTGTCTATTTTTCTTAATACTTGCTTATAATTTAGGTTTATTCAAAATAAGTGTGAATAAGCACTGCCTATGCAAGTGTCCTATGTCCTATATCTTCACCATCAGCTCTCAGTCAATGTGAACCTATAACAATAAATAACAAAGGGAATTAAAGTAAAACAATGTTTGATTTTCTTGCATTTATTTTAACTAAAAATATTGCCAAGCCACATCTGATCTAAGTATAACAGTTAACAATTCACAGCCATTGATTAATTAACTAATTATAATACTAGATCACTGAAACTACAACAATTTTCTCTCCAGATTGCCTAATAATAATAACAACCACATTTCACTAAATCATCATTTCTATGTTGGCTCCAATCCTGTGTGTCAATAGTTTTTGAAACCTTTCTCAGGGGGATTAGTGGCAACCCTGTTTTGTGACGTGAGGCTTTTGACAAAATTCATTATGCTTTTTTTATGGACAACTTTCATGAAGGTACAAATATAGAGCTGCCATTACCTCTGCAAACATCCATAAAAGAACCACAGGAGTTTTTAAATGTGTATGGTAACCCAGGCAAAACTAGCATACTAGTTAATATTATAATGACCGAATTATTAGGGAGTTATCACCTCTTGTTAGGGTTGCCTCACAAAATTGAATCCATTCTCACACTGTGGAAAATATATCTTAACTAAGGTCTCTGTTGACTAACATTATCAATTCAGCATGATATTAATTTTACGTACAAATTGTCATTTAATATCTACTAGTGTTTTATAAATTTCATATAGATTGCTATAACAAGAAACAACGATTAGGTAGCCTAAGAATAGCGGAACCTATATAACTATGTGACACTAATGTGTGTCGCATCGAAGCACAAGAGCTATGAAACTTAAGTTTATGTAGATTAAATATTTCCTAATAAATCGAGAACAAGTTCCTAGAGGGAAAAACACTAAAACTTAACAAGTGTACATTTCAATATCATCAACCTTTCAGGAAGACGGGGGTTCGACTGCTTAGTCGTTGATATAATCGTAACTCTAAGGTTTATTAACGATATATTGAGGCCGTTTGAATTTTAACATGCAGGGCGCATGTGTCAACTCCGAAATTATAATTTAACCTGATCACACATCTCACAATATTCGCAGCACATTGAATTATTTATTGTCCGGTAACCACAAACTGTTTGAAATAGTGTGGTATGCTTTATTTAAGTAAATTCTGAGCCTATAGATAAATTACGTAAGCGCGTAAGAAAAAGAAAATATTTGAGCATTCGAAGTTCAAATTTATAGAACGTTTTTTATACACACCGTGGTACATGTTTAGCAATTGAGAGCTTCACATTATCTGTCACTTTGACGTGTGATTGAAAGTCGCAGAAAACATTTTCTTTATTTGAAACAAATAAGAATAATAAAACGTAAACTTATTTTATAAAGATACTCTGAAAAGCACAAATAAAATTTTATATAAAAGTTTAGGCATTATAGAAAAATACTTGAATGAAGACAATTTTTTTCACTGGATTGATATATCTTACGCGCTAAAATGGCGTGCCATAAACTTGATGTGCTGGAAGATGCTGGGCATACAATACGGGAGGCGTCATTCACTCTGCTAATGTACGCAATGAACGACTAAAAGCGTAATCGTCCCATTAGAGTTCGCTCGTTGTACTCAACTACGTAATCTTCAATACTAATTAACTTACAAATGGCGGTTGTATCGTCGATGTATTGTTGCGAAATTCGTGTGCGTACGATAGCATCATTATTAATTTTACTGTATCATTATGCACTAAAAACGGTTATCAAAGGGTAAGCTCAGGCAAAACAACCATTTTTTTTCTTCTTCTATTCGCTACACTTAAGCGTTAAGCTAATTTTAACAGGACTATCTAAAACCTAGTGGAGTTTAATCGGTAAGATAGTTTTATTATTTACTCATCTTTCTCGATTGCCAGTAACAATTCAAGTCTGACGCTGAAAATCGATTAATATATTTTCGATAATACTCCTTCGTCTTAAAAGCTAGGAATTCGCTTCATGCTTCATTTAATTAGTGCGTATATATTTTAATTGACTCGCTCGATTTTTTTTAACATATTACATAAGCAATTCGGTTCCATGAACGAATTTCCCGCACCGAATCAAATGACAGCAAAGCCGAAGTGAATCACTTATATGTGTCTCTGTCTACACCATACTAGAACGTACTTGCATCTCAAATCTCGACCAATTCTAATTAAACTGCCGCACGATTACATATCTCGTTCTAGACCATACCAAAACATATTTATATCTCACACCGTCGACCAATTCTAATTAACCTGCCGCACGATTTCTAATCACATCAAATCACCGTCGTTAACATGTGGACTATTGAATCGTCAACCGTCGTCCGCACCCTAATAGGAGTGCAATAACATTAACAAACGTTGTTTTCTTTTTTTTTTATAATATAAAGACGAACGTTTTTTTTTATAATATAGAAGAAGCAGACCAGCATGCAGCCCACCTGATGGTAAGTGGCTACTGCCGCCCATGGACATTTGTAATCGACCCCAGATAAGATTAGGTT
>DWQT01004436.1:0-11256 GCA_018244895.1 Myscelus amystis hages
CAAAAGTAAAGCCGCAAAAACTATTAATTAATAATAATACTTCTTTACGCGAGCGAAGCCGCGCGTAACAGCTAGTTACATAATAAAATTTAACTTGAAGATATAGAGAAAATATTCATGCTCATTATATAAAAAACATGTTCTGAGTTCTAGTAAAGCGGTAAATGCTATTAATATTATCTTTATTTATTGCCAATATATGGAGATAGTATTATATCTTTGCTAATAGTCAGTAATGAAACGCATACCTAAAATTGAAATATTGCGACCTATGACATACCGTTATATAAGTCATAGTGTCACAATAAGAACAGTAGGTTAACATGGTCGTATCTATTGTGAGAATTGGCGAGCTTTGTTGTAGATGCCTACGTGTTAAGATTATTTTTTGAGGTGACGAAAACTGTTGAGAAATATTTTTCACCGTGGTCACAGAAGTTGATAATGTGAAGTAGAGTTCGTTTTTCCATTTACGTGGTGTTTTTAACGGCTAAGCAATAGTCACTGATTTTTTTTTCTTAATAGTTTACGTGTAAGTTTGTTTTATTGTCTCTGTAAGCATCCCGTACTGAGAATGTAAAGGTAAGTCGTGTAATATGGTATATTATTTGGGCTTTTATGGGCTCTATCATAATTATGCCTTCGACATAAGAAAGTGAGCACTATGTCTTCTGAAAAATAAAGAAAATATAACGCGAAAGTGACGCAAAATCTATACTTATTTGAAAATGGTAATTATTGTTTCCGTACATAAATCAGATTCCATACCCTGTGATTTCACCATATTGATATTGTATTATCTCGCTGGCTAAAACTGGGTCATAATTAATGTTATAAGCATTATTTGGGCACGGTCGTGAGAGAATTAATATGTTTCTTCAATTTCCGCTGATGTTATTTATTGTGAGTAGGAAATTACCTTTACAAATACGATTAACAATCATGTTTATAAGAGGATTGTAATAATCTCGTATTAATCTTCTACACAGTCCCTTTACCGATTCGAGCGTGACGTTACGGTACCGCGATGGCCGCTAGTCCGAAAAAATGGCCGGTGACCAATCGCGGTCGGGTCCCGTAAGTCATTGTTGCCTGCGGTTTCGGTTTCCGCAGCTCAATTGTAACAAATTACTCGAGAAATTTGAAAAAAGAACAGACGCGTCTGAGCACTAGTTTTCAAGCTGAATAAAATCAAATAAACGAGCACATTTTTGAACAATCTTTGCCATAGAAATTGA
Source organism: Myscelus amystis hages (assembly GCA_018244895.1). Classification (NCBI taxonomy): domain Eukaryota; kingdom Metazoa; phylum Arthropoda; class Insecta; order Lepidoptera; family Hesperiidae; genus Myscelus; species Myscelus amystis. Next base: position 1,239 of record DWQT01004436.1, read on the forward strand.
GCGACGAACATTGTAATTCCAGTTAAATAATAGTTGATTAAGCTATTATTTAAACATCAAAAAAGAATAGATGCAAAACTGTAGAAAAAGATCCGTATTGAAAGTAAATAGGCAAATAAATCTATTATTATTTCAAGCGCCTTCGAGGCGATTTCCACTATGGGGTGAAAAACGAAGATGAGCTTCATTGATATTCAAGGGATGCGCAGATAAACAGATATAATCTAAATAACGTTACCTTTTGACACCCCAAAGCTGCTGAAAAATGTGATTTTTTTCTGTTAGAATATTTTAATATTTTGTAAGGAGCGTTTTTGTAGAAGTAACAATACATAGTATACTGGAATATGTAGGTTTCAATTTTAAAATCAACATCCAGCATTTCAGTCGCGAATCTCTGCGAAACAGCAAAGCAGGCCACAGTTTATTCTTCCACTAGGTAAAATAATTTTTGTGACGCGCACTAATTTGAAGATGCTCTTTCCACTAACCGTAGAAGGTTTTATTTTACTCCTCGTTTTTTAACTCACTCCGGCCGGCTAAGCTGTTTGCTTGATGATTTAAAACTGTGTTTGTGTCTTTCAGGCTTCCGACGAAATTTAATATTGTTGGTAAACGGTAGTGACCGACAATTTCTCGATAACAGCGATGGTTTGCAGTCTGCAACCGGATCAAGTCTAATAGTATTTCCACCTGCTTCTGTTGTTCTGCTAACTGTATGTTTTAAATTTCAATAATACTCTCGTAACTCTCTTACGTTATTTTATATACAGGTAAAAGTTTGCGGTAACGACCGGCGTCCGTCCCGTCGCATAATTATCGCGGTGTTTTCGAAGCATATTTCTTGCGAGGGTAAAGCCTCCTTCGACGCTCCCTACGTGAACGATTTACAAATGTAACCCGATATAGATAATGTGTAAAGTTTTAGGTGCCAATATTTTTTCTCCCGAAACGTAACTGTCAAGGACTGTTAATATATTATTGGTCGAATATATGGATAGTTGTTACGCTGGTTTGAGTAACAGTTATAAAAGGATTATTTTTAAAATTTGAATAAGAAAGTTTATATTTTTCTTGTATACCTATCGGAAGTTTTAAATACCACAATTACAATAATAATTGCGTGTTGTGGAATTAAATCAAACACGGTTATCTCATCATCATAGTGAAGCAGTTCTTTGAAATCCACTTCCCATGCACATAGAAACACTCTCATGGGTTGTGAGGCGATCAGTACGTATGTAAATTTATACATACTGAAAACAAGGAGCTTAAATCTGGCATTCTAAGTTCTATGCAATACATTGCGTTGAATACTAAATATGGAGCAGTGTTACAACTTTGCAGATGCGTCTTCATTATAATATAAAGTTCATGCGGTTTTGTTACTTATGTTCATTTAGTTTTAGTATTATTGTTCTGTACAACTTTCCGTATCTTTGCAATATGAATTGGTGATCAATTTTAAACAATTATTATAATTGCAGGCCGCCAGATCAACGTGAAACATAATAACGTTACATAGTTTCTGACAGGTGTCGTTTCATAAGATACTTTTTGGTATATGTCCTAAAGCAAATTAACGTAAGTGGCAAAGTTCGCCAATCAAAACATGACTTTAAAATACACGTATTGTAAAGTTAGAAAACTCCTATAGCGTTACTGTTAACGAAATACTTTCACAGATAGGTATAATACACTCACTTATAGCCGTTAGTGTGTGTATTATACAGAAAGAACACACAATATTATACACGCATAATTACACAATTACGAACTCACACGTTCAAAGTATGCATATATTAGGAGTCTAATAGTTTGCCGTATTACATGCATTAAAGTTGTAAACTGCATCCAGCTAGTACCGCACTAATAACCTAGCGAAATATGCAGATTAGAATAATCTGCATGAAGCTCTCCATTTACATACATATCACGGCTAACGCTAGTGATAAGCGATAAAAGGCAAAGCGCGTAATGCACTACAAGTGTCTGCATGTTCAGACCACCTTATAATACCACAATGGACAAAATTAATGGCCGATCGTGTCTCTTATTTTCAATGGTTACAGCAGTTAAGTAAAATGTAATGTTCAATTCATTTTTAATCGCACTAAATGACACGTTTTGACGCCTATTTCCAGCAGTAGAGTAATGTCGACTGGTCATAATGATGAAGATTATTGACATTAAAATTTGAATTTCATTTTAATTTAACACTAATTTTAATTGCTACAACATTCGAAATTCTAATTTTTTTAATGTAATCGATATCGATCTCAATCGAATTATAACTAGCATGCATCCAAGACTTGTATCTGTAACAGTCAGTGTGAGAAACAATGCCTGTACACAGCATCATAATTGCATACACTTTGCAGAAATCGTGTGCTTAAAATTCTGTAACTCTTTCGCGAAGGCATAACCTCAAGTTTCCTGTGTTATTATCAATGGAGTAAACAATAGCAGAAATCAGCTTCCACGCTAATAACACACCGAAGTACGCGGTAGAGAGCAATCAGTTCTGAGCTTAACATTTACGTACATTTCACGGGAAAATGTAAATTCGCAATACTGAAATATGTTCACAAATGTGTACACTTAGATCTGCGTGTACCGAAAGCTTGGCTTTGCAAGTTCTCATTTCACAAGCAATAAAGTACCAGTTGTTATTAAGCTTGGTAGTCCAGTAAATTATTGGGCAGGAAAGTCTACGCAGAGAAACTCGTTTACTGATATTTTGGGTGTGATTTAAAGTTTAAAATATCTATACATTGATATCTGTTGCACAGTTATTTAGTGTATCTATTATTATGGTAAAGAATAAAATCATTTAGTATGGAGGAGAACATTATCTGTACTATCATCATTATTATTAATAATAACCCTGCCAAGAGATGTAATGGGTCAACCGTGCTCGGCTATTTATCCTCGCTATTAGTCCTCACAACGTGGTCGCACCGGAGGGCGTAGTAACTTGTGAATTTGCGCGTTTTGTTCGTAGATAATGTTGCCAGCTCCGGTGTATAACATTTTTGAACGGAATAAATACAAAAAAATCGAGTCGCTGCTTTACAAATGAGACTGCTACGATTCTTGTGATAAGAAACTGAAAATTTTGATAATCATCATTTATTTATAAGCTGGTCAACTTTTTTATTATGGCCTAGTGATCATATCCCACCAACCAATGTTGATTTTTTTTCACCCTTTAATGGTCTACTGCTGGACCGGGTCTCCTCTCGTAGTGGGAAGGACTTAGCTCATAGTCCACCACGCTGGCCAAATGCGGATTGGCAGGCTTCAATGTCCGTTAGAATAACAAAATAAAGATTAAACTTCTTTAATATCTGTGGGAATTGATTGCTGTTCGACTTAACAAAAAATCTTGCAATACATTTTCGCAAGAGCTTAACGAAGTTAATTAACAGTCAATTGAGATTCGATATGATCAGCGCCCATGACATGTTGCTGGTGTAAATTACAGGTATGTAATCTCTACACTAATCAAGCGACGAGTCAGGAAACTCGTACCAATGAAAGACACCAATGAACTCGTAATTGCAAGCAGAGCGGCCGCACAGAGCATCTCTCCCACGGTAAACGTGACGGGCTTAGCCAAGGAAGCTCGTGGATTAAGTTGGAACGCTTCAGGAGTTACTGTATGTTTGCGTACTGCATCCTTTAGTCGGGATCACATCTGTGCTAACTCCGTTGAAACATAAGTTGCCGCACCAACTGCCGCTACGGACAAACCTTAGACAAGTAATATGTTATCTTGCATAACGAATTTCTACGTTATTTTCACTTGACTATATAACCGTTTATTTCAAATTTATTCTCTCATTTATGTCTTGATGAGAGTCGAAGCCATAACCTTTGGATTATTATTCAGAATCCCCGACCGAGGTATACTAAACAAAACAATTTCTAGATTTTCTGTGCACCATCAAAATAACGTCATAGTGAACTTTAAAATGCATTTGATCGTAGTTTTTATGCGAATATCACCAACAATCTACCGCTGCACCTGTCATGCGACATAACAACAATATCGCTCGTAACTTTCCACGTGAAAGCTATATTTAATATTCACCATACATTCAAGCGACATGTTGAGTGAAGAGCCCGAATTAATGCATAGACACGATAGAACACATCTGTACTCTGTAAATATCATCCTAGACACACGCTTTAAGAGAAGAAAATGTGGCTACAAAGTTATGGATATACATACATATATTGTTTAAGATAATCGAGATAGAAGATTTTAAATAATTTTGTAAATTAGTTATTGGAATCACTGAAGACTGTACTCTCCGGCTGCTCTCTAATAATTACAGTAATTAGCGAGCATTTTCAAAGATAGGACAGCGTTTAGTAACGAAGCTGAATCCCTTAATGCCTTAGGTATAATTTGGAATTACTTATTGATTTAGTGACTTCCTTTAATGTTACAGCAATGTTCCTCACATTTATTATGCCATATGTATTTTCAGATTAGTGTGAAAAGAGTATAATAAGATACTTTTGAATAAACAACGACATTTTTTTAACAAACACAATTTTGTTTATTAATTTGTTCCAGTTAAATTGGCAATACTGATACGTTATTTTAGGAGGTAATAAACAGCTAGCAATATTCAATATATTTTCTAGCAATCTTTAACAAAATTAACATCAACAGTACAGTCGTGTGGTCAAGCGCTTGACATATTGCGTAGGCACGATCCACTCATGCGTCCCATACTAATGGCGTCTTTGTGATGCATACGAACTCCATTAGGAGAAATTCGCTTTGGAGAAACGCTCCTTAAACCGCAATTAGGTCATTAGTCACTTCTATGATTATGTTAAAACGAGAAAAGGAAATGTGGTTTTTTTTATAAACTCTATGGCCAATGAAAGTAAGTAAATGTACAGTACTGTATTAAGGATGACGCATGTAGAAGAAATTCGCTTTCCTTGAGAGAAACGCATAAAGCAATATAGGTTATATTTCACTATTGTAATATGGCGGCAGTCTTATTTAGACGACGTATTAATTATTAAACATTCCTGTTTAAAATTAAGTGCAGCTATTACTGTATGCCTAATCCTTTTACGATAAATTTGGTTCTACGTACGAATTGTGTTGGCAAGAATCTTTGACATCTCGACTAATAATGCCAGCCATGATAGCAGCTGAAATATATAGAAAATACATTCTCACATTTAGTATGACATCAAAAATTCCACTTTTTCCACTGTTTTTATTAACTTTCATTTGTTTCTGACACATTCATTGAGCAACGTAACTCCGCTTAGTTGAAATTACTTTGTAATACATTTTCTCAAGTCATTAATTTCTTAAATGTGTAAAGAACTACAATTTATAACCGAATCAAGGTAACTGATGTGGGAAAATGCTAACATTACCGTAGTGTATGCAATATGTTATTACTGAAAGGTTTCCTGACTATTGACGGTTTTAAATTGACGAATATACATGTATACGTTTGTTATTTTCATGACATATATACATTGCTACAGATGCATGGACGATTCTAAAGTTGTAGTGTTCTATCCACGGTTGTAAATAGGGTTGCATTTGGACTACAAGCTCACCTGATGCTAAGTTGAGAAGCAAAATAGCTTGCTTAAATATTCTTACAGCAAATAACAGTGCCGCCGAACTGTTCAACCTCGCAAAGGACCGAAAGAAATATGCAGAACTGACTGCCAACCTTCACTAGTTGGAGAGGCACGAGAAGAAGAAGAAGAAGAAATAACAACTTGGTAATAAAAGCTGTAGAGACTAATAAAAACAATTACTTATAACAATATTTAATAACACTCCGTTGACAGATTAATGTGACAATTTTATTTATCTTTAAACTACAATTAACATTTAATATTACCGCCATAAAAACGATGCTGGCTTAACACGGTGACCGATGTGAAGACTTTAATTAATAAATGTCCGCGATATCCTAACGGTTTTAGATGAATGTAAAATTGAATGAAACGTAAAGTTAATTATTCCCAAGCAGAAAAGTAAACATAACGGCACAAACGTATCTCAACAGTTCGTCACACGTCGCTCGTTTAATATTGTTGGTGGCGTGTTTACTTCGTACATTTTTGCGATACGCATTAAAGCCGAATTTGTCGATGAATGAAAGTTGAATGACCGATCGAGCTTAGACGAATGGTAAAGAAACAACTGCATCCGAATCGCTTAATATTTGTTTACCCACTTATTTATTCGCGCCATTACGCGGTCAGCGACCTCGATTCGGTAATATTGACGGGCAAGAAGTAAAAAATTATAAGGCTTTCGTTGCGCTCGGACGGTCCGGGACGTATCGCAAGTACGACACCGTGATAAATCGGTCTCATTCTAGGGGGAGGCGAGAGAATAACCGAAAGTGGAGTAATAGAGGGGAGAGTACGCGAGCGACCGATTCTCTCAGTCTGTTGGCGGCTTTACTCGACAAAGCTCGCGCGCGTACTACTCTCCATACACATACATCGCTTTTCCGCGCCGTTTATGAATTAACATACTCATAAAGTATTTTGGACTTGGAGACACGATTTAAATTTATTTCTTCGATTGACGAAGACCGTAAGATGCATGAATGAACTTTGTATAGCGAAGAATTTGTTCGGCGATCGCGATACAGCCGGTAAGTTTACCGCCGCATTTTTATTACTTGTATTGGAATTGAACCATAACTTTACGCGGTTAGTTTTATTTCTTCTTACTTTGTGTTTCTTGCGAGAATTTGTCTGATTTACAACCGGTTATGTATTTTCACAAATCAATTGTATTGTGATATAGAACTCCTTTTGAACTAAATGATCTATCAGTTTTTGCAAAGAATATTTAGATTGATCTTATAAAGTGCTGTTAAAAGCTATAGGTGGCAATAATTCAATCTAGCTATCTTTATGGGATCTAAATTAAAGATTAAATAAATTCAAATTCAATATTACTATAAAGTTTTTTCGATACAATTTTGTGTATACAACTATTTAAGAGATAATTTTGCAATACCTTACGAAACAGCCGTCCAAGTTCCTAATAACGGATAAAATGGATCTTGTGGTGTTTATATGACATCCATACTGGGCAAAGCTCTTCCAAGAATCATATCTTATGCGTGCACAAAAGGATTAAAGTCTGGCGACCGAGCAAGGTATGCCAGGAGGTTAATGCGAGCTTTATTAAGTGTGTTTATTGCGATGCTGTTCGTTTCTAGATATTCGTGACAAGGAATAAAGCAAAGGGAAGCGTTTAAAGCCGCAAAATAGGAACATTTCATGTGGTATATATTAAGATTTACATTTACATGCGTTCAGGGCACCTTATCGGTTTTTTCACTAAATCGAATACACATTTCATATTTAACAATTAATTTGATGCACTGTTACCGACACTCATTTTAATCAAATTTGGAATATGTACCATTATTTTTTGTACATTTAGTGTATATAAAACGGGATGAAAATGTTATATATGTTACTGCTAGTACAATATGATATAGTGAGCTTTCACGATAAATGGTGAAAAATGTAAGCTCATGCCGTGTTTTATTATAAGTTACAACTTGACGCCACGCGTTATAAAGCTCTAGTGCAGAATAGAAGTTTTGAGGTAATATATATTGATGGTAGAGTTGAGAATATTGGAAAAATTGTTACGGAGCTCATATTAAATATTATAGATAAGATTATATACATGTTTGTACGCCATATTGTTTCGCAGACATAAACAAACAAATAGAATTGTTGACAATGTTGTTTTAAAATTAATGTGTCTGTAAATATAAAATAAAAAGGACATCGATTCCTACATTATGTAATGTTATTTTTGTATAGTTGTGAAACGTATATTTACTCTGGGTGGGAATCGAACCAACGACCCCGGGTTCAGCGTCAGATTCACAAAGCTCTTGACATAAACCATCAACGGGCTAATCAATAATAAAAATGTCTATTAATATTAAAAATATACGCTGATTATTGAATCTATGTTCAATATAACTTTAACAAGAAAAAGAATTTTCAGTATCTTCATAGTTCGAAAGAGTTTTTAGTAAAAATGCTTTTATTTAGTTAGATAGTAAGAGGTCAAATTTAGTTTTTGTTACTAACGTGTGCTTTTGAAGCACTTAGAGAGCTTTGAGAGATCAAAGTTTTCAACATTCGTTCGCTCGTAAACAGGTGTAGTGTTCCGGTGAATAGCGTTGAAGCGGGAACGTTTTTATGTTACGGCAGTAATAAACGGCAGTCTGACCATCTGGTGTTAATCGTCCACTGCCGTCAGAATTTCTGCTGCAATAAGCACTTCAGTTCTACTCGAGGAGAGTATATATTACAGTAGGATATAATGCATTAGGGGTTCGAACCAGACCTCTGGAGAATATTTTCACAATGTACTATAATCAAACACCATTGCAGTTTATATAATGTAACAATTCAAAGAAAAGGGCACAGGAAATGGATGGGCGGCCAATGTGATTACCAGATACTCGTAAGAGAATTTGCCAACACTTTGACTGTTGTGGCGGAAGCTTTTAACGCTACGACTAAAACCCCATGTTATAGCGTTTCGTAAAAAACTGAATAAGGCGGTACAACAGTTTGAAATAATTACTCCAGTAATATGATTCAATGTCGTGTAACGTTGTGCGAAACAAAAAAAGCCTATCTAAGTTCGTTTGCTTTTGTTCATCGGAGCGTGATTGAATGAGTGGCGAGAGACATCGCCTGTAGATTATAACCCGCCATGCTGACTGCATTCAATGCACGCAAGTTGCTAAAGTCCTTTATATATCCATTTCGATGCTGGAATTACTAATTCGAAATTTGATATTAAGTATGTCTTATCTCAATCTATAACTCTTTTGTATTTAATTTGATCCTCTGTATTCATTTTTTAAAATCAAATATAATAATGACGTTAGTTACAAATGTAGGCTTTATAAGTCCAGCATATTTTAAATTTTATAATCAATATATATTTTTGGGTATTTTGGAAAAAAAATCTAAAAAATTAATTGTAGGAATTGTGAAATCTGTGTTACTAAATTTTATCACAAAAGTAATTAGTCTATCTTTAAGCTACGCCCAGCGGAACGGGCAAGTAAAAACTTAGAGTAATTTATTATACTCGTAGATAATATTTTTTACAATACTTTTAGTTTGGTTAACGATGTCTTCGGTTCCACTGGATAAACTATCTGTTTGTGCTGCTTTACAGCCGAGTTATAGATGTTAGAGTCCCAATTGGAAGAGATGCCAAATCATTTATGAAGAGTTCCACGAAATCCTCTATTAGTTGCGCATCTGTTACTGGTCTTAAACTAGTTTCGATCTAGATAAAGGCATCTAAATATACGAGTAGTTCCAACGAGCGCTTAAGATAGAGCTATTTCTATACATTGAATTAATAAATTAACCGAAGTAGAATATTTTCGCAGATTCAAAACTAAGTAACTTAGGTTCCACGAATTATAAAGGTATTGCTAACAGTTTTAATTTCGTATAACTGACAACAGATAGAAAACTAAGATATATAAGGTATGTTAAATATCGGTCAATTTGTTTGATAGCCATGTTCATAAATAACAAAACACTGTCGAGTCCAAGGGCAAGCGCACGTTTTATTGTTCAATAGCAAATACACAGGAATAAGTCGATATCGCAGTATCGTTATTTGAACTCATAACTCGTTTATAGCCAGCAATATGTACGACCTACACGGTGCGCCATTGAACAACATGCTTTTGTATTGCTTTTACACAAATCACATTCCATCAGTAAGCTTCGATAAGCATAATTTCTTAGTGTACTTTTCATTATGAATAGAAATATGTTAGGGACTTCGTTTTGTTAAAACATGTGTAATTTTATGTTTTTTTTTTTATAATATGGAAGTAGCAGACGAGCATGCGGTCCACCCGATGGTAAGTGGCTACTATCGCCCATGGACATTTGTAATCGACCCCAGATAAGATTAGATTCCTATCTC
>DWQT01004437.1:0-11254 GCA_018244895.1 Myscelus amystis hages
AGGCATTAAATTGCCTACTTTGGAATCAGATAGCCGTGTGTGGAATTGTCCTAAGATATTATATTATTATATTATAATAATTGTGATATTCCAAAGAGTAAGTTATAATCCGTTTTATTTTTAATGCAATAACCCAGTTCTCTATAGGTAACTTAGTTAATATATTAAATACTCCCACGTTGCTTCTACGAAACAATGTTCTCCTAATGGAACAACTTACTGCATAAACGATGCAGTTAGTAAGAAGTAGCCATTATTATCCTAGCGCCGAGCGCCTAAAATACATTTGGACAGGAAGTCACAGGTGTGTTGCCATTCTGAAAACTTAATAGCCCCTCGTAATTTCTATATTAAAAGAATATCTGTTTATACCAATAGGTAAATAATCAACGTTAATACATAGTTGGATATAAGTACTTAATAACATATAAATACTTAGTAATAAAATTGTACAATTTGCAAATTACGTGAATCGATCTTTCGGCTTAAAAGTAATCTAAGTACGTGTAATTTATTTATTACTAATTTTACCTAGTCGGAAGGTATACTCACCACTCCTTTTAATAGGTCAAAACCGCTTTTAGAGTTTCCATGTAGATAATTACTAGGGATAAGTTATGTAAAATAAAATATTTTTTTTCAATATTCCTATAAACGTGATTTAATTATTCGAAGCTGTACAAGCGGCGGACACGTACTGTTCGCGCCATTAGGCAGTTGGCGAAGGAATAGCTCTAATGCGCGCTACGTGAGGCGCCCTCTCGCGTTTCATCCTGAAACACTGCCATTTAAATTTCTTCCTGAATCTTCTGTTTAAGTACTAAGTTTTCGCAAGTCAAGGACTAACAAAGAAAATTCAAACTAAACCTGAAAAGAATACTAAGTAGAAACTTGGTTAAAAGGTTATGTGGTAGAAAGTTTATAGAAAGATAAAATTATTATCTACTAAAAAGCAGCTCATAATTTTACAAACATGTATTATTTTGTAATTTTATCATCGTCATTAGACGAAAAAAGGCAATCATAATACTGTTTTTGAACACAATTCAGCTTAAAGCATGAAAAGCTATTATATAGGTACCTACATAACTTTATTTTACCAAGTTACATGTTGGCAGCTTTTACATGTCCTTGAGAACATTATGCGGAACTCGATGACCCGCGTATTCACTTACAATGTATTTGATCATTGTCGTAGCGGGTTATATTTAATCTTAACACCGAACTTACTTTCTTCAAGTTGGAGATGCGTGTAGGAACTTTAACCTCAGACCGCCGGAATATTGAAATCTAAATTATTACTATTTTTAACCGCTTTATATTAGCTTCACTTGTATGTTTGTGAGTTTGTGTCGATATCCGTCAGTAACTCCGTAAGATAAGCGGATATTGTATTATATTGTATGTTTATACAATTTTTCATTAAAAATTTTCTAAGTTTACAACTGTAAGCGTGTGTAACTAAAAAATATAAAATAAACATAGTTTAAAAAAACTTAATATATCTTATTTATATTTTTAGTTTGATTTCTATAAAAGCGTGTACTTTAGTTTTTTATAACTATATTTATATACTATCAAGTTTAATGTTTTAAAGAGCTCGGTCTTTTTTTACATTAAATAACGTGCCATGCCTCTTCTTGCCAGACTGAATGCTGAGATAATCTTAAATTCAATTTGATTCCAACATTCCAGTGTCCGGTACCTGTTCGATGAAATAACTGGAGTGAATCTTAAAAACTTTTTGAATCTTAAGCGTTCTACTTCGTCCGATGTATTTATATTTTTTCAAAAGCACTGATTTATAGGTATACATAATTAAGGGTGCTTTGAAGAAAAATGTCAGTGGAAAATGGAACTTTATTCTTAATAACATATATTATCTAGTCAAGAAATACTTATTTTTCAGAAAATAAAGTAAGTTTCTAATGTAATTAACATTGAAAAGTAATAAAATTGCACCGTAAGTGATACCGCAGCAATAATTTTCAGGAAGAATGGTTTGTGTTCTCAAAGATTATTTTATTCTGTCTCATTAATTATGTTAACGAAATCCATAATTTAGACATTCTGAGGTCAGTTGGAATAAATTATTGGTTTACGACAGAAACGGAAAAACTTTGCTGAATTCGAAAACGGAATTTCACGACTGCCTACTCTATAAATAAATCTTGATTATCCATTTAACATTATTTTTAAATTTACTTCATGTAGGTACTAATAATATCATAAAGATTGGATATAAAAAATAAGTCACGACAGTTTCGATAATAGATAATTACTGGTATGTGTCAATTTACCTCTGTTTACAATTGTCAACTGTTATAATGTAGAGTTAAAGTGACCTTAGTGACCTTAAAGTGACCATTGAAATGGAAATATACCTACGTGCCACAGGAAAAACCGTCCTTTTGAGTGCGAAACGTGGACGTAAATGAATTATTCACTTTTGATTAGCGAAAACGTGATTTATGGTCGCAGCCCACACGTAACTTATGATCAAAACTGTCACCAGATTCTCATTTTTCGTGTTTAAACTGGACCAGGGCAGGAGAATTCACCCGTTTCCAGAAAACTTAACAAATATGCTTCAAACATATATTCGACTTGGTGTTACATAAGGTTTTTGTTAAATACACGAAATATGACCTATTACTTAATATATTTTTGATTACTAAGGTACTGTACATTTTTTACTTGTGTAGTTTTTTCAGAATTCACGTGAAAAGGAGCTCAATTCAAATTACCTAGAAATACAGTAGGTACCTATATGTCAAATGCGTATATTATGTTAACTTCTCAAAATTTTTTTTATTAAATCAAGCAGTTTATTTATTTCAAATCAATACCTGATATTCATCTCAATACTAATCCACGCTGACACATAAAATAACTCCATGAATGTTTATCGCAGAAGGGTGTTACAAAATTGTAAATAAATACCGGTCCAAAGCAGATGCCACTTTTGAGCCTCTCTAAATAATTCACGATAGAAAATGCAATGGCACTTGTAACATAGTTTGACTAATAACAATTCACGATATATTATCATCTTACCTATTTTAGAAAAGTCTCGGACAAAGCACTAACGTGTAAACCAAGTTACGTAAGTACTCTTTGCTACCAAAATGTTTATATAACGCTAACGTTAGTGATCTCTATTGGTATATTTTATTATAGACTGTATAGTGTACCTTACACTAATGCACACAATGAATTACAAAGTAACAACCCTTGAAACAACATTACAAGGTGCCATTATTCACACCTGCGGCAGCCGTTCCATTAAAAAGAGTATAAATTCCGCGAAATGACCGTAGCGTTCTGGGAAGCGTCAGTTGCACGATTGTCTGGAGATAGGCCGGTAATATCTTGTGTAGATTTTTGACCAGCCCCTATAAAGACTTAATGAAATTGCACCTACTGCTCGTAAAATATCTCCGAAGAGGCACTTTTGGGTAGGTGCAATAATTCCTTCTACTCCTGGCCCCCTATCTCCCCGTAATTAAAGCGCAGTTTTGCTTGAATTGTGTTTTAATATATTAGTAACTAAATCCGATCACATTGTATTTTAGGGCATGTGGAGCAGGATCATTAAATCAATAGTGGGATGTAAAAAGGATTCTCAATTATATCTGAGAACTAAAAAGTTTTTAAAAGATTCTCAATAATTGGTACATTTTAAATATCGTTGTTAAGCCTTGAGCAAATAGGTACTAGGGCACTGGCGGATTATCTTTAAGGCAAACTAGACACGTGCCTAGGGGCGAAACATTTCAAGGGGCGCGCGCGGATAGAATTTTTTGACGAAACGAAAAGTACCTAAAACATTTAGACTTTATCCACAAAATTCGAAACACGCTTGTCTACTTGATTTCAGGTATATGGCTATTTCTGGCAAAATTACGCTATGCGGCAACAATATACACTATTATTACCGTAAACTACCACAAATATTCGACGTTAGTTCAACATAGGTATGTATTAGTAATAGTAATAATCTCTGTTGAGGTGAGACCAAAAGCGACGAGGCTTAATTCCCCACTGCTTTAGAGTAGTTTCAACCTTTCTTTAATTGTTTGATCGTCGTTATATCCTGTTAAGTGTCCACTGGTTAGTCACCTTGACTGGTAAGTCGGATGCTATGAGCTCCATTCTCATCAAGGCAGATATTTTTGTTCGTTTTGTGTTTCCTAGGTCTGAATGTTAAATTACCTGCCCGGTTACCATCAATGAATTGAGTCCACATAAATTGGTATGGATCATGCTGCATTATATGTACTTCGGACGTACTCCAATTATAGGAAAACTGATCCAACATCCAACTAAATGCTTTTCTTCGTTATATATTATTTGATAATATATTTTTAAAATCCTGTTTCAAATGTAGAATGCTGCGATAATTATGGGTCGCCTAGTTTTTAAGATGTCCTCGGCGGAGAGACGTGACCTGCTTCAGGCTTGTTTACGAATACGACGACTCTTCAAACTTTCAAAACAGTTTTGGGAATTCTGATTATAACATTATATATTATTTATTTTTCTCATTTACATTTTAAAGTATGTGACTTTTATAAGCAACGTGACTATAATATCTATGCATACTCAATCTTGTTTGTTCCATCGATGTGTGTAATCTACTAAATTTTGGGTCATGTTCTATAGTTTTTGTTTTTAAAATTTTATTTTATTTTAGCATCATTAAAATGACATAGCAGGGGTAGTTAATGACTGACGTAGTATTCAGTAGACAATATACGTGATAACATGAACAATAGTGATAGTGACAATATACGTGATAACATGAACAATAGTGATAGTGACTATATACGTGATAACATGAACAATAGTGATAGTGACTATATACGTGATATAAATGAAACCAAAGCCCGCTTACAATGAAACAACATATAAAATATTTGAAAACATTTATTCACATTAATACACTATAAAATTACGTTCATATAAAAACATTCCACAATTACAATAATCTTTGGTATTAGAACAAGATTGAATATAAATACATATAATATGAAGAATTTGGGATAATATTGTAATAATTCTATTAAAGAATTACATATCAGAAGAATCCATTACGAAGCATTTGTAGACAATATGTAGCTATATGTACAACTATTTATATACTAACGTACTATCAATTAATAATAATTGCTTGTTATCGAACTGTTTTATCGATTTCGAAATATAAAATATTCTTTGCGTTAATACGTTACTAAAGATAAGGGATAAGGGATATCATTTATTCATTATAAACCTGTTGTTCGCTATTCAAAACAAATTATGAATTATTGGCCAATATTATTTGGGTACCTACTTAATAAGACTGTTAATACTTAAATACAGTAAAGATATCTTTTAAATTACATTTATAAACGAACCTTATTACAGCTAAAACCGGTTAGAGTTTCATGTATCGAGTTTATAATTATAGTATGCATATTTTACAATTAGATAAAATTGTCTATTTTATTAAACATTTATAAACAGTAACATTATTAAAAACATATTTATTAGGTGTGTATAGTCTATTAATCTTTAATAAATCAATATGTTATGTAAATTTGCTTTACAAATCTATTTTTGCACTCCTTTGTTTCAATTGATAACAATGACAATAATTTTTGTCGCACTCAATTCCATGTTATTAATTAACTATATAAACTTAAAGTAGCATATTTACACAGCGGAATGTTTTCCAGTTATGATACCGGTGTGTTTGTATTCGTAGTCTTTGTCCGGACTCTTCAGGGTGTCGCTTGCAACTGACTCACCGTTGTCTTTGAGAAGGCCTTTCTTGTCACTGAAATAGAAAAGAAGTTGTGCCAATATTGTATTGCTACATTATGTTTATTTGCACATGTCAAAGAAAGACAACACGTAACTTTCATCTAAATCAATAGTTATCGGCGGTGTATACGCTGGGGTGTGAACAACCCTTATCTTGGATATAACATAAATCGAGATGAATATGAAAAAAAAAATTGTGTTATTACTGTAATGTCTTGGTATAACCGTTTTGGCTTTCTCGTTCTTAACGTTCTAATTACTTTTCCTAAGTCAGTGAAGCATAAAGCTTAATGATGGTTACTTTAATTTACGTACCAATTAATAACGCCTGATTGGAATTTGCCAACTTCCAAATTATCGAAAGCATCTTGCAAATTGAAGTAAGGTCTTGAACTATCTACATAATTTCAAATTAAAATTTATGTGATACATTTTAATATGTTCTTTTTAATATCGTATTCATTAATAATAGATAGGTGCTTGGGTACCTACATAAAATATCAATGGCTTTTCTACGAAAATTTTAAGTGATGTCAATATTTATTTTAAAAACTTAGACGCGTTTTTTTTAGTTAGATTAATAGGGCACCGTTCCCTCTTGCCGATAGTATGTTGGTTCGATAGTATGTTTTACGAGTCTAGCTTTTGCTTGCCAAATCGAAATACGGAAAGCCATAAATATTACCAGTGGACTGCGACTAGACGATCCATTAAGAGACCCAGCAGAGTATGGAAGTTTATTTGGAAGAAAACCAAGCTTTGACCAGTTTGTCACACACAAATTTTAAGATCGAAACGGCAAAATAACACACTTAATAAAATGGTGGAAAATTTATGTCTAACCACGCTTACACAAAGACGAGTAACACGTATAAATAATATTGTTTTTTTTTTCAATTTTTCTTAGTGCTTTCTGTCTATCTTTTATAGACCTAGTGTAATGATAATATTTAGCGTTGATAAATTATAATAAGAAAATATTACCGTGACTGTATATTGTCTTCTATTCGTTTCTTGTTTTTCTTATAGCTACAGCTGGCGATGATTCCCTGTCTTCTCCAAACGAAGAGGATTACATCGACTATTGCAAAACATATAAATACGACCACCACAGCTATACCTATTATAATACCAGCTGACAATACAGATGTAGGTTCTTTAGCTGTAAAAAAAATCATTATTTTTAAACGCAACGCAATACAATTAAAACTCAATGCGATGATAACGTTAGTCATAATTAAATGAAAGTTGGCGGACACATGTACATATACAACAGTTTCAAACTATCGATTCAATGTAGTATCACCGAAAGGTGTGAAAAGACAGTGAAAACATATTTAAAGCACATGTAACTTCGAAACAAAAGGCATATAAATAAAAAGGAATAGTCTTACCTGGAATAGTGACATAAATGTTTGCGACCGAGGAATTTCCGAGAGAATTGTGAGCTAATATTTCAAAGTAATACGTTGTATTGTCCAGCAGTTGATTTAGCTGAAACTCTGTGGTTGGATTAATTCGCTCCTCTTTGCATACATCCTTTTCAATTGTACCGTTGATTGTCTGGAAATGTTTATTATTCCGTCTCGTTACGTTGTTTGATTTCAAGCCTAATCAAGTAGGGATTTTTTTTACAGTTGAGTTAATTTTTCTGGTTGTATTCAACGTTAATGCTTTGATTCGTTGATCGATGAAAGAAAACATTTCAAATTTTTGGTTTTTGATTTTATCATATCCTAGCCCAACTCGTACATGAATTAGTACGTTTCCGCTCGTTAATACAAAGATAAGAAATTCGTATTGTAAATAAAATACAAAAGAAATAGTTTTTAGTTATAACAGGTTATTACTTAAAAGATCATCATTTCCGCTTTATATTCATAACGTCTAGTAACACGCTCATAGCTCTGGCGCGGTTGCAAACTGTAAGGAATCCGTAAAGCTTAGTGACAGTGGGCACGGTCGGCACTTAGATCGGAGACCAGTTGGCAAATGTCCATAAATATTTCGGTTTTTAAAAAGCAGGTTGAATACTTATTCCCGAAACTTCAATGAAACAGATCATAAAAAAGAAATCACAACTTACCTGACAATATCTGACAATGTAGAAATCGATCGGTTCGCCGTTGTCGTCAGGAGTTTGCCACTTCAGGACTCCAACACTACCGGCTGTCTCCGAATCGGACATCCAGATAATTTCCTCTGGCATTGATCTGATCAAATATTTCTAATTAATTCACCGTAATTAGGTAGGTACCTATTTATTCAATGTCCCCTGAATACATTCATAGAAACATATTTTTATAACAAGTGTTGTTCGATGAAGCCAAAAAAACGCATATTTCCATTACTCTCAATTACAGTGTTTATCGTTTATCATGTTTATTATTTAAGTCTTTCGTGTATTGTTGACTGTAAATAGATGAATTGTTCGTCATAACAGTATAATTTTACGCAAAAGTTCGATCAGGATTTTTGCTTTTCCTCGGGCCTGTTAGATCACTGAGCTTAAGAAAAAGTCTACATGCGATCAGGGGGAAGCGAGTTTAGTGGCATACCTCGGAAGGCGCCTTTGTCAAACAGTGGCACAATAGAAGACGATAATGATAATAATGACAATAAAGCGGTCGTGTCTATGTTGCCCAAAAAGCATTATAAATATTTTTAACTAGATAACTAATGGACCTTCTCCAGTAGAGGGTTTTCTAAAAGCCTATTATAGTGGCGGATTAAAATGAGTCAGTTTAAATTTCGATCCTTGAGTTCAATCACCTGGTGTCGTAGCTACGGAGTATTGGTATAAACAGTATTTTACATAATAGTATATATTATCTTAGTAGTTCCATAGCAATTGGACCTAATATGCGATGTGATAGCAATCGTCATTCAACTAAATGTTATTACCCAAATTATCTACTATTAGCTATAATACTCAATATCGGGAATATACTATATTATAGTCGCCGATAATACGATTAATAACAGCAAGATTATATTTCATTATTTATGTATCAGATCTGTTACTACTTTTTTATTTATAATATCGTCTAAATGAGTTATGTCGATCATGAGGACAGTTTCGGGTTATAGTTATCATCGAAAAACTTCTTTAGATTTTTTGCGGCTTATGCTCACGGAATGTGGTCTAAAATGGCTTTCCAGATTACCTAAATACAGAAAGCGGAAGTCCATTAAAGTAACTTATAAAATTGTTATTACCATATAGTTTTAAGGGCTTTTACGCGTTAAAAATTTCTACTAGAAAATGGATTCTTCGAGGTGCTCAGTAACGTTAACTTCAATTTAAAGATAGTAAGTTTGAATAGAGGTAGATTGAGTTTTGCAACCAGACTAACAGAATGAAATATAAGCTATGAATTTAAGCCACTTCGGAATTGAACATTAATTGATGTAACTTTTGCTCTTGTCTCGAGCGCAAAGTTAGTAGATACAATAATAAAACTCACTTTTCGAGAGTAACGAATTCCAAAATCTCGCTCCAAGGGCCCGCACCAACGTTATTTACAGCGGCGATTTTAACATAATATGTAGTGTTCGGTTTCAACTTATCGATTTTAAACAACCTATCTTTAGACCAAGTTCTATTGATATGTATATCTGTTATGTTGTAATTCTCAGACTCGTCATATTCTGATGTGAACCCAATAACGGAGGGGCCATTGGTATTTTCCGGTTCCTTGATGTCAAAGGTTACAGTTGTTGCAGTTTTATCCATAACTGATACCTGCAATAACCGGAGTAAATTAAAAGTATACATATCATTCTAAAACAGACAGATCGTTTGTCTATATATTGGACGTCATTGCTCCGTGCCTTCAGTGGTGCAAAATAAGTGCAAAGTATTAGGTAATATTGGATTATTGTTTACATCACCAAACGGAGAAACTTGTGAATTATAGAAACCTACGATCTATTTGTTCTGTGTATTTTTTATATTAATATACACATACGTTTGTAACAGGTGGCGGTGGAAAAGCTTCATGAACTGTTATAAATTTCTTCGCTTCTCCTAAATCGTTGGCAGCTATACATTCGTATATACCAAACATAGTATCCTTATTAATTAATAATTGTAAATTAACCTCGTTTTCTTTTAATAGATCATTTACAGCTACTTGTTCTTGAGTCGGTATTGTGTTACCCTGATACCTGAAAACGACAACAGAAATAATCATTAAAAATATTATATTTCGTTTCATTAGCAGATATTATATCTGATTAACATAATAAGCTATGTCTGAATAAGATGGCTGTTTTAATTTTATTGCTAATTGGTTTAAAGTATATTTTAAGTAGACGTCTCTTATTATTCAGTTATATATAATTCTTTTTATGTTGTTGATCGGTGCACTTGGGTTTATCACTACGTGTTTAATTCTCTTATCTACTCACTTCCAATTTATTGTAGCCGGTGGATCGCTGTCATTTTCACAACTCAAATTAACTGTATGTCCATACCAACCCCAAAGTACTTCCGATTCTTCTTTGAAGTGCGGTTTACGTAATACCGTTATATTCGTTTCCTCAGCTACGGAGCCAACTGAAATATTATCGTAATCGCGATGTACATAAATTAACAATTTATTTCAAATATTTGTAATGATTTTCTTATCCAGTTGTCTAACATTATGTAATTTAAGCTCCAATTTATTCGTAGTTGTTCGATTAAGGTTTCAAATTGTGAAAAAAGATTTACAATTATTATAACATTAAAATGGTGAATTGATTGGAATTTTAAAAAATCTAAATAACTTGTTACCATTACCTTCATTGCTGGCATTACAAATGTAAGTACCAGAGTGAATGCGGTTAACTTTTTGAAACGATAAGTAATATTCACTTTCCAATTCACTTTCTTTGATGTCCTTACTTATGCTGTGAGAAAAAATATATCATCATTAATTAAAACGGACACCATTCATAAACGTCACAAAAGAGTTTAAAAAAGAATATATACTCGTATATGAGTAAATATGTTTACTACTTAATAAAACATGTCTAACATGTGTATTGACAATCCATATCAAATTGAAATGTATGTATCAGTATTTATATAAAGTACATAATAGTGCAATATATAACTAACCCGTCAATATCATATTCATCTCCATCAAATATTATATTAATTTGCGGCCTTGGTTTCCCAGAAGCTTTACAAATAAGTTGTATTATAGAATCTTCAGTTGCTGTTACGTTATCAAATTGTGTGATTGTTGGTGCCAGTAATACCTATATTGATGAATATTAAAAAATCATAGTTAATTATTATTGATTTCTTACATGACTGCAAATCTTCTCTCATTTTACTTATGAACTTCTTTGGTTCGTATATTATAAAAATTACTAATAATTTTGGATTTCCATCAGGAAGTCTATTACCGTTTTGCTATTGAAAACCTATCGCCTTTAACAAAAATGGAAGTGC
>DWQT01004438.1:0-11253 GCA_018244895.1 Myscelus amystis hages
AACACTGCTGTTATAAGGCAGAAATAGGTGTGGCGGTGGTGCCGCCGGAGTCGAACCACAGAGGGTTCTACCACCTTTAAAACATACATACATAGTATAAAACAAAGTCGCTTTCGCTTCTTGTCCCTATGTATTGCGTATCTTTAAAACTACGCAACTGAATTTGATGCGGTTTTTTAAAATAGATATGGTGATTCAAGAGGACGGTTTACATGTATAACTAGCTTTTGTCCGCGGCTTCGCGACCGTTGCAATTCAGAATTTCTTAATGGCAATAAGTTAAAATGTAGTACATGAATTTAGGTATTCCAAAGATAGCAGGACATTTTTACGGTGTAGGAAAAGGGGAATCATTTTACTCCGAATTGAACGTGCGCGAAGCCGCGGGCAAATACTAGTAAGGTATATGAGGCTAAAATTTAGTGCGTCTTATAGATGAACATACATATATGAAGATATAACTATGATGATATTTTTTTCAAAACAGTAACAAATAGACAGTTTTTTTCTGTGTTAACCTCTAACAGATAGAGGCGTGGCAATTTGGTACATATGTAATATAATAACGTGCCGTAAGTATCATACGTTTTGGTGAACCAAATTAATATAATAGTATCAACACTTATTCAATGAGTTTCATTGTTTGTTACATAAATAGATACATTTATATACGTTCATTATTAAAACCACTATTATATTGAAACCGACGCAAAGGGACTGTGTGATTAAATTTCCGAATTTCACAAAATGTTACGATAGCTCTATACTGTCGTTCGGGCATCCGGATAACCGGTTGCTCTGTGCGAATAATATTAGACGAACTCACTCAGTTGGCTTTATAGCGTTCGTAGCCTTAATAAACTATCTATGTTCAAACTCTATCATGACATCGGGAGATACATAATGAGAGCCTGGTGCCTGACATGGGTAAAGAGAAACCTGTATTATAGGTCGCCAGGGCCCTCCCGTGGAGAGATAGAAGATTTTATTTATGATACTGTTAGGTAACATTTAACAACCAAATGAGTACCCAGCAAACAAAGTACTCTCAATATTATTTACAAATTATGTCTATATTATATTATTTAGGTCTCCACCAATCATAAGATAGGAACTAAGCTCTTCAGTAACAGCGAATGCTTGAATAGTGTAAGCCTTTACGTCCCAAGTTCGGTGACGTTCGGCTTTGCAGACGGTTCAGCGATCATGTGGAGGCAGCATTACATATTTACATAGATAATTATTTCTAAAAGCATTTCTGTGTCGATTCACACAGTAACTACAAGGTTGTTTCGTTTGTAATTATTGTTTTAGACGTTGAAATGATATTTAAGTGAATATTGCTTCTAATAATAAACGTTCTGAGTAATACAGAGTAAATTTTCATTATATTACGGACGCGCTATTGTAAAACACGATCAACTTCGATACAATAAAAACTGTCTTATTATTTTAAGGAAATACTATAAAAGACACGTATATACTTAATACATTTAACATCCAGAAGCAGAACAAACTCACGGGAACTCACTGAGCGAGAATCGAACCTTCAACTTCCAGCTTAATAGACCCAGCGTCCACTGAGCCAATAGAACTATAACAAAACATTGACCAACGGATTCGTATAAAAAACAAGGTGTTATTGTTTACGGAAACGGTCGGTGAGTACTAACCAACTGTGATTACAGCGAAGTTTTTATGTCAGTATTTTTTTTCTGTTACTCCCATTTGTCGGAAGATAAAAATAAATAAAAAACTTTTATACTGACCAACTTTTTATTGCGTATCTACGCGGCGCGGTGGTGTGCTGACCCGTGACGAAGGAAGACTCGATACAATTTACTACCTTAGACCGCTTAACGTGTTCTACGTAACATGAAAATTATCAATTAGCGGCCAATTCAAGCAAAAAAAAAAAAAAAAAATTCAAGCGCTGACCGCTCCCCGCGCTCCTCAACAGCAAACAAGCTTGCTATCCGAAACCGCGTCAGCGCTGCGAACGCTTTATTGCCATTACTATCTCGCCTACACCCGGAAACCTTTTTATCCTTATACGCCGTAACATCACATCGATCAAATGCGGTCAATTTACCAATAAAATCTCGGCCCATCGAACCGTGGAAATCGTGAGTTTTTATACTGTTATGACAATAAGTCGTAAATCGTACATCGTGTCGTCGGCTGTAAACGCGGCTGTTATCGTGATTGCTTACTTTGCGCGCCTCCGTTGCGGTTTACGACTTTACGTTTCGGCCGGACGCTGCTGATAAAATTTTGTTTGTAGTACGCCGATTAATGTTCAGCACTACCTACTTTTTTAATGCAATCACTTTCAGATTAATGTGATACGTCCGCATTTGAATTTAAAAAAATATTAAATGAAAGTATCCTAAGTACTCCTTATCACGTCAGCTATCTGCCGCTGAAAGTCCCGTCAAAATCGGTCCAGTCGATCCACAGTTTAGCCGGAACAAACATACAGACAGGCAAAACTTATAAAAGATAATATTTTGATATATGTACCGTGCTTACATACATATGCATTTAGTAAAAAGCGGTTATTTTAATATTACAAACGGACACTCCAAATTTTATTTATTATTATAGATAACAAAGCAGTTGAACGGTAAGTCTTGGTATTGTTTTTACAAATGTAACATGTTTAATAGACAGAGGTCCATAGAAATGTAGAATACCAGAGCAGTTAGTTGCTAATGATTTGAAGGAGAGTTCTTTTAACGCGTTTCTTGAAGACCTCTAGCGCAGTAGCCGTAGTCGTAGCGCTCCGGTGCTATACTTGCTAAAGTATATTCGTCACAAGACCTAACATGTTTGGTGATGATAGCGCAATGTTTGGTGATGATAGCTGTGGTCAAAGAAATGACCATTACTGAAGACAATAAAGCGACGAGTAAAATATAATGAAATGTATGCTATGATGCATGAAAATCATCAAGCTACTCGCACCTACTCGTATAATACCATTCTTCGGTTTTATTGTCATGCAATGATTTTGTTTGCATACCCACATATGTATTGCATACCTATTTGATACTTATAAAGATAAGTGTTTTAATTAAATTCGCGCTTCATTTATGACCATTTATTCCTACATTGTATCTATTACTGAAATCGTAAACTTTTAAATGTAGAATAGCTGCTAGTCTACGAGACCATTTTATTGCCACTTTGGTCGTAGAGAATTGCAATGTATGAAAACTGCTTAAAATGTCGCGCACATGGTAACGGCCTTATGAAACAATATAGAACAGTGATGGATCTGACATTTAATAGTACAGGGCGAGCCATTTGATGTGTTACTCTTGTATTAGCGCCTATCAGATCTTTTATTTCAGTGTTCTGTATAAATGTATTTAATAAAAATATCATTTTTTTCCAATAGTGTTTTAATGCTTTTCCTGCCCAATATTTCAGTATAGCAGAAACTGACTTTAGATTTTATTTTCAAAACTAACATTGTTATGGAAATTGCTGTCTTCGTTACCTATCAAGAGTAGGTAACACGCGTGTCTAGACACGTGTTGAGCGAAAATCGTAAACGAACACATTGCATTGACATTCAACATTCCCTTGCATTCGCCTCGTGGTGTTTTCACTTGGACTCATAAAAAAGGGACCATCCTTGAAAAGTCCGCGGCAGTCGTTCAAGTCGGCGTTTGATGAGCCATAAATCCGCGCGGATCCGCCGCGCCGGTAGCCGGGCCCGTAATTACGACGATTGTCCGCATTATCATAGTGGAGTGCGCCCAATTTTCGCTTGATGACTTTTTTACGAGTTTT
This sequence comes from Myscelus amystis hages, assembly GCA_018244895.1. Classification (NCBI taxonomy): domain Eukaryota; kingdom Metazoa; phylum Arthropoda; class Insecta; order Lepidoptera; family Hesperiidae; genus Myscelus; species Myscelus amystis. The sequence goes on from DWQT01004438.1 coordinate 3,802, forward strand.
CCAGTCGTACGTAATTTATGGTGTCGTAAAACTCCGCCGCGGTTAGGCTCGATAACAACGTACCGACGCTGCACTGTATAAGCGCGCCGTCTACCCGCAATCCGCGCCTACAACGCCGCCTCATTCACCTGATAATGATCGTCATTCCTATTCCGGCGGCCGCGGCGGACGCACGCGTCAGTTTGTTTATCTCTCGAAATAAATTTCCGGTACGAATGCTCAGGTGTGCGTGGACGTTCTGTTACTAGATAAGTTTTATTTAGTTAATTTATAAGACGTTTGAATTTGTATTTAATGCATAAATTACAACTACCGCTATTGAATCGATATCTTAGCCTTAGCTTCGAAAAAGGGGCCAAAATCTTTAACTACATCTATTAGCTATACCGTTATTTTAAATAAAAATATATTTTTCTCGTTTGTGCAAAATGACAAATACTTGTCCTGACTGGGAATCGAACCGAAAACCCCCTGTTCAGCTGCCAATGACTCAAATAACGAGAAGAACAGGCCAGAAAGCTAATAACGACAACAGCATTATACCGATGATCAACTGTTCTCGCTAATTACTTTCAATATACAATGTTGCTATGCAAGTTTCCTACAAAATTTGCTTTATTTCGCCCATACATTACTTCAGAACTTTACATACATTCGCGTCGCTTATTGTAGTTTTCTTCGCAATACACGCTATCGTGCACGATTTGAAGCAAATGTCTCTTTTATTGATATCGAGTGTTTGTGGAAATGCCACAACGATATTTGTTACGATGGCAATTTTGAAATGTCTTATGGAATGTACACTTTAATGCTTCGTCATAAATTATCCGATGGCGGCGGTCTGGGGTTCGAATACTGGCACGCACGTTTGACAAGTCAGTCAGTTAAACACACGTAACTTTATAAAAGTATACACTTTGTAAAGTTAATTTAAAGGTGCTGAACACAGAAACAGGAGTAATGTTACAAACAGTCTTTTTCCAGTAGTCACGTTGCCAATTAATGCTGACTAATCTTATTAACGCACTACAATTTTTTTAACCTTTTTTACAATTTTTTTCTAACCTTTAATGGTCTACTGCTGGACCGGGTCTCCTCTCAGAGTGAGAGGGATTTAGGTCATAGACTACCACGCTAGTAAATGCGGATTGGTAGACTTCATAACTATTATCAGTTAATCAGTATCAGTTAACAGTATCAGTTAATTAAACTAACAATCCTATTTGCTATCGGCTGCAGGCCCCGTAGCGATCACTTATGCTAGCTGCGTGCTCATTTCCAAAATTTTTCAAATAAACACAAAACCAGGGCAATATAAAATCAGGGTAAATCGTCCGAGATATAAAGCAGTTCCATTTTAGGCAGTTTTCAGAAACCATCAGCATAAGTATACTATTCAAACGCCATTTGCGAATAAACACAACATTTCGGCCACAATTGGAGAGAGCCTTAGCTGGAAGGCGATAATAAAAAGAATATCCAGCTAGGGCTGTCACTTAGCGGACGCTGCAAAAACATATTTATATCCTTGAGAAAGCTCCATAACTCACGTCAGTTTTTTGATAAATTTGTGTGTAAATAAATCTGTTAACAGATAGCTAGCACAAATAAGTGGTTCGCGTAAGTCAAAAGTAGCCTGTATGGTATGATTGACCAACATTCGCCAGTTACAGAGGCTTATGCGGAGGAAGAACCCTTTTTGTCATCCCTATCTCCGACCATTCCGCGTTCCGAACGCACCCTAAGCAAATTTCAATTTTTGCCCGACATTAACGCAAACTTTACAAAGGAATTTCCTTTCTATTTTTTCTCCCTTCCTCCCCACAGACAAGACGCGCTTGCATCGGTTTCAGTGTTGCGTTCTTTGTGTTTATTAAGGGCGGAGGAGGTATGGACGGAATGTATACCGTAATTATCTCGTCTGTTCTGGCGATTGTTTTATTTTTATCCTCGAAGGAATAAGTTCCTTTTGATGTTACAGTGGAAATGTTGGATTTTCGTTTGCAGCGATGTTTCAATTCGACATTGAAGTTTGTTTTTCATTACAGAAATATACAGTTAATTTTTTGAAACCGGTTAAAATGTTTATTGTTTAATTAACACTTTCAGTGAAAACAACATGCTCTATTAATATTAATTATTCATAAATAAGTAGAATTCACAATCAAACCGTTACTTTGCCTAGGACATTTCTCTCCCCAGATTAGTGCAACTTCGAATTACACCAATATTATATTAAGTAACTGCCCTCATACTAACATACCTATACTAATATTAATGATAGTTCTTTTTCTACAATCCTGTTTGCACTGAATGCTTACAAAATAATATTCTTATTACAGCAAAACCATGCCTCCAATCGTATTCGAGCTCGGCGGCAGAATGATGACTTCTTATTGAACGCTACTGTCTTCATATAAAAAAACCGAAGGAAGCATAAACTACATTATATAGAGATATGACATTACTCACAACATAATGCGTCTGTAAGAGTTTCATTTCTTTTTGTCATAAAACGGCGATTTGTGGTTTCCGTTGAGATGTTAACGGTCGAATGACCAACATATCCAACTGAATCTATAACATAAAAAGTAAGCACCCGTCTTGGTCTCCCAAACATATAAAAAAGTACATAAAATATGAATATAAACACCTACTGAGGACACATGAAAATACTTCGCACGTTATCAGCACTGACGTTTTCATGCTATTGTCGCTGATTGGATTTTTTTTCCAAAAAAAGACGAGTGAAAGGTAACAAAGCCCGCGGTACAATCTCATTGGCGACCCGCATGCAGTCGGATGCATGCATTTTCCGTTGCGCTTATCATTACGCCGAAGTTCCGCTTCGATTATTCCTTTTTGATTTTTCATTTTCGTTCAAAACATACGGAAAATTCTCTGACGACTTATGTAATAATAAATTAATGCTCTCTAAAGTCATTTGATAACAACAAAAGTTTGAAAATGACGAGTTTGTATCAAAAATGATAGCATAGCATTAACAGCAATTAAGACAGTATTCAAAACAATATGTGAAAATTCCGAAAGTGAAATTTTTATCAGGGCAATAATCAAAACTTGCCAAAAATCGTGATTTAATTCACTTCATACATTCAAATTACTCAAGACAAATTTAACTACGTACTTTCTGACCAAGCGTCGGATACAACACTTCACTTGCCACCAGGTGAACTCAAACGCAAGTCTAGCCTGAGTATTTAAATACAAAAAAGGTGTTTCTCGTTACGCCACTGACTAGACAATGCTCAAGTAGTCAGTAAACAGCATTTTATATTGGGTTAATAATAAAATAGGCGATTGACGTCTCCGCGAAACGTATCGCGGTAAATAAAGCTTGCATCTATTTCTCGAGGCGCGCGCTCGCTGAAGCCGCCATTTTGTTGTGAACTGTCAAACGCCGACGGCACCTGACAGGTGGGTATCGGGTTCGCGCGCCATTACCCGCGTTCGGAAAATGAAATTGTACTGTAATCCCCCCTTTTCGTATCGAATTTCACTAGGTGCGCACTCGAATACATTATCTGTGACGTAAAATTGACTTGACGTCAATAACAGCTCCAAATATAATAATGAGTAACTGTTAGCTGCGGCTTCGCCCAATAAAAGTGTTCAACTGAATAAAAACAGAAGACATACTCAGGAATGTTGATCCTAGATAGAAATCGAACCCACGACCGTACGTTCAGGATTATTTTAGTTAATCAGGTTAATCAATTCAATGTTACCAGGAATAATCTGTGTAATGAAAGAAAATCAAGAACTGGTAGACTCAGAGATTACTCTATAGAAGTAAACAAATTTATAATAGTAAAATATTCGTGTAGATTGGCTTTAGCTGCTCCGATTTTATCCGGCGAGCTAGGTTGGACTACATAAAGCATAGCTTACTTACGTTACTTGTTGGTATGGGATAACAGTATTGCTGTTTTGGAGCAATATACGCCGTGCCTGCGCTACCCAACCCTTGGCACTTCATAAATGCGCACGGCTTTTTATTAAAAATATAATAAACCAAACACACTCGAAAACTAACTCCATATAATCCTCGCTGTATTACGATCCAATTAGCGCTGTACGCTTTATTTCAATTCCGATTCCACACCGCCATTCGATAATCGACTCTGTTACAATCGGCTTAAGGTCCATTCTCGCGCGACACGCACGCGGCCCTTGCAATAGTATAGTTCATTTTGTTTCACCCGCATTTTCAAAGTAGGTATACCCCGACGTCTGTTCTTTTTTGTGCGGCGAATTATTTTTACCTGAATAATTACTTTGTATTCCCCGTCTCGGGTACGACAGCGTAGTTTTGTTTTATGGTTTGTATATTCGCTTATTACATAACGTTAGTCATTTCAGTGCTATCCGTGTCGGTGTTAATATAGCCAGCGCACTCTTTTTTTATAATATGGAAGTAGCAGACGAGCATGCAGTCCACCTGACGGTAAGTGGCTACTGCCGCCCATGGACATTTGTAATCGATCCCCGAGTTGATTAGATTCCTATCTCAGATCGGCCAAAGATAGGCCTTTGCCCCTGACGACTAAGCTGGAATGCCTCGAAATATTTTTTTACAAAACACACGTTTACACCACTAACAATTATTATTATTAACAGTTAACAGTTATTAACTGCCGTCTGAATTTTTTCCGTGTAGCCTCCATCGCAACGCGCGATAAGGAACTTCGTTCCAATAAACATGTCGCACGACAATGACCAATTATATAAATCACTGGCGTCTAATGCACTGTTGAATGAAATATTCATAGTGTAAATTAAATTGGCGTACCGCCAACCGTCATCCACATGAACGGAGAGCGGTTCTTTAAAGTTTCTGAGCTCTATGCACTTTCCATGTTAGAACGGTTCATTCTGGATTTCTTTACACTTCAAACTTTCTTTTTTTCTAGTTTTCCCGTTCGCCGGCCAAACGGTTTGTGTTGCCGCATTTATAATTCCTTTAAAACGCTTTCTATCTGCAAGAGAAATAAACAAAGTGACAATCAATTGTCGTGACACCCGATACAATACGTGACACACGAGGAACGTGAACTGTTGTAATATTATCAAACATTCAAGTTAAATTCAAAGAATTCCCTATCTCCCCGCTCTGTTTTACGGACATTATTATGGAAATTGAGTTCAAAGCGGCCATACTTCAGCAACGGATGCACTTTGGTTCCGTAACGAATGTAGGCCTTAAGGCTTCACGTTTTGCAAGCCAACGGCTAACCCGTTTGATGGACAGGCGAAATTTGCATGCCCTAAAAGGACTAAAACGGCAAACAGCGGATCAATTTACGTTCGCTAGTAACCACGCATCCAAAAGCATTCCAGCCAACCATGATATAGGTACATTAATCTTAGAACAATGACAACATGAAGTAAAGCTAACGTAGTGACTTGAATATCGTTACTTCAGTTCGATGGTCTGCGTTCAAATCCAAGCAAGCTCTAGCTTTACAAAATTAAGTGAGTTTTATAAATAACTCGTAAGAATTTCGAGATAAAAAATATCCTGTGTTCATTGCCAAGGTACAAATTAACCAGATACTAAATTTCATCACAATCGGCCAAACAGTTTGGTCGTGAAACGTAACAAACAGACAGACGGTCAGAACTGCACTAATAAGTAAGACCAGTTCTGTATGTTTACAGGTAATCTACGTATATGCTGTCCAGTTAAAATCAGGCTGTCTAGCTGTATTCCGTGCTTTTTAACTGTAAAAAAAGAAAAATAGCAGGCATTTCTTTCCATTGATTGCTTCGCGAACTCTAAAATCGAAAACATGTAACGGTTTTAAATCCGGGTGCATCGGAGAAGAAGTAAACTCCATTTTGAACTTCGACAAAGCTACAGAGCGATAAAAAGATTGTACGTAAGTGTCTTTTAAAACTAAAATCACACATTGAACTTTATCATCACAGTTTAAAACTAGTTCCGGAACGAACCAGTACCGAAGTGTAGGTAAGTATAGTAACATTGCGAGGAAGTTTTGAAAACATTGGACCGCGACTCTTTCGTGCCTTTGAGGATTATCAACCGCTGACTGATTTCAAAGTAATATTTGAATTACACAACTGTTTAAAACTATTCCAACGATTTCAAATAAATCCACAGATAAACCGATAACAGTGAGGTTAATGTAAAAATACATATGTCGATAATACATAATTTAACACGAATGCGTGTAAACCTTATATTTATAGAAAACAAGTCGCCCAGATCAATAGCAGCGTCTTTATTTAGAATTTAAGTTAAAAATTCAGACATACATAAGTGCGATTTACAGAATATCTGGCCGGCCCGAAGGCTAGTCCGATAAACAGAAATAAATTGGTAAATTTATGAACCACACGAAAGTTCACTTTAAATATAACATTTTAAGGCATAAGATGCAATGGATGGTGGTGTCGAACATTTTCGCCGTATTTTGCCAGCTCGCGGCGAAATTGTGACATGCATTTGTTTGCCACTGCGACCGCAACATGGCGAATTCGCTAACGAACTTATTATTCGCCATTCGAATGCCAATCCTCGACGCTCCGGACAGTGGGTGGATGTTATTTATGCAAACTGCTGAATCCATTCGTGGACTCCTGCCTATGCTTGAATTCGCTTTAGGTATACACTCCAATTTCGCAACAGAACGTTTTATCTCGAAATTTTCTATGCAAATAAATTGCACATAAAATTTACATGCCTTAAGCAATGTTTATGATAATAAATTTAAAATGTGTGGATAAAATCGTCAATAGCGCAGATTTAGTGTAGTTAGTTTTATAGCGCCATCTATAATTTTCTGTAGAAACTAATTTCTCTAACACTAAGCGTTGTGCTGTTCAAATGGAATTTTTGCATAAGTTAATTATTACAACATTCGCACAGATGGAAGCACTTAGGTTAATGTGCAAATTTGGTATTAATAATTCAACGTAAAAACGTATTTCTACTCATTGATACCCTATTTAATAATAAAGTCGATTTTTCTCTTTGGCTATTCGAAGAAATGTAAAATTACTAGTGTAAGATATTGACAGTGCATCTCACCAAACGAATACTAGCTTTATTGGTATAGTATTAAAGCATTTAATTCTTCACTTACACTCAAGAATGAAATTAATCCGGCGTGTAGCTACGCAATCTGCAACATTGTAATTACCGTTTGCCGGTTATCACAAAGGGTACTAAATATTATTGATTGCTTATTTTTATTTATTGTAACAATGACTGTATACGATAATTACAATGAAGCTTATTGGTACAATAAATATTAAAATGTAAATAATTAAATAAATTGCTTCGTTCTATGTTTATATTTTTGTATAAATATTATTTGTACTTTTTTCCCACTGCTTATAATACAGACAAGAATTTATGGTATATATGTGTAACAAAAATAACTGAATAATAAATTCTTATAAATA
>DWQT01004439.1:0-11253 GCA_018244895.1 Myscelus amystis hages
GTTGGAATGCCTCGAAAAAGTATGTCTCCCTTACCACACCCTTCAAACCAGAACACAGCAGCGCTTAACACTGCTGTATTAAGGCAGAAATAGGTGTGACGGTGGTGCCGCCGGAGTCGAACCACAGAGGGTTCTACCACCAGTCTACCATTCAAATGAGAGAGGTTTTACCGTAGATTTTATACTATTCAACTATCACTTCAATTGTTTTTGATACATAATGTACGGTACATTTCTTTTACCCAGTAAAATGCATATGCTTTCAAATCAATTGCCTATTAATTTGCTATTGATTATTGCCTCATAAAAAGTTGAGTCGTATTTCTTTGATAACACAAAAGAATCGTTATTAACAAATTTATTGTTTTAAAATTTTAAACAGCTTGATTTTACCTTTACCAACGCCAGGTAAATATAGTGGCTAGTCATCTTGCCCTAACGCTATTACACACAGAATGTCAGTGGCGCGTCTGGCTTTTATGATACCTATTAGATTTTATTGAGTCTTGGGCATCACTTTACTTCCAATACCTTAGAGTGAACCGAATACCTATTAAAAGGTTATAGAGTTGTAAAGGTAACCTCTGGTCATGACACATAAGTTGGGTAAAACTTACCGCAACAAGTTTAAAATACTTATAATATAACGTTACCTTCGAAATCGCCTGAAGCTAACATTCGGGCATTTCAAGATTAAAGATAAGATTTGAGGTTCAAGATACTTTAAGATTACGGCCGCTAAGCTGATGTTTCAGGATCGTGAATAGGCTTAAAACTGCGTAGTACCGCTTTCTGAATTTTCTTTATAAAACCGAGTCTTTTCTCAAAAAATATAATCACAAACTAAGATACGTAATTGTTTTATGTTTTTTACATGAAATCCGGCGTTGTGCCGACGGAAATTTTTACTAGTAGTTAAGTATTAAGGTGGCTATTAAAAAATCCATTGGATTTTACGATATTTCGAAAATATTTCCATTTGCAATAAATACCATACATTAGACTGTATAATACTTTTGTGGGTAGTACAATACTTTAAATTAATATAAGTACATAGAACACAGAAGAACTGTAGAAATAAAAAAGGAGAACAAAAAATAAGAAAATTATAACATACGAACATAGGAATGAAAGTTAATAAAGCTTTGTAACCTTTATTCTAATAGTTATATAACCATTAGTTGCGTTTGAATAGGTTGTAAGTTTTATAACAAAGCTTTCTGTGTTTCTCCTTTCCTTTTAATAAGATGGCACTGAAAATAAGCTAGTAATTTTGAGAAATGGCATTCATGTAGATAGTTACAAAAACGCATCGTTTTCATGTAAGTTTCTAAAGTTAATTCAACATAAATTTATAAATGAATTCACCACAGGTAAGTATAAAAATTTTGATAATAACAGACAGTAGTATAATACAACCTCACTTTATTTTTACAGGCGCAGTCACACCGTCAACGCGCCGTCTGGCCTTTATAAAACCCATTAGATTTTATGGAGTCCCAAAGATCATTCGCCACCTTTGATTGAGACGTGTTACAGTGAGTTCGAAGGTGAGAAAACTGTTGGAATAAAGTGGTAAAAGTTAAGTGCCGGTCGTGACCGAGAATATAAACTAGGTAAACGGAAAGTTCGCAAACTTTGTTCTATTCGTTTGCGTTTTGAATAAGACAATTTATTATGTGAATAAGCTTATTAAAGTGCATAATGTTCGATATGCTTTTTAGTGATATATCCTATTAATATTATAAATGCGAAAGTTTGTGAGTATGGATATTTGTTACTCTTTCACTCAAATACTACTGTACCGATTACGATGAAATTTGGTATGTAGGTAGCTGAGCGCCAGAATAACACATAGGCCACTTTTTATCCCGGAGTTCCCGAGGGATCGGGATTTACACGGGAATAACGAGAATAACGAGAATTTATGCGTAGGGCGACACGAAGTTCGCCGGGCCACTTAGTCAGAGATAATTTAAAAGTGAATTTAAATAATCATTGAAATCGTTATCTAATAGGCGTAATGATAGGCACTACTTCTGATAGGCTTGAGCACGAATGAACAACGCTCGTCGGATCAGAACACAGACAGATAATTGTAAATGAAACGAGGTCGTGGCTAATTGAACCGAATGCCATTTTTCTATTGTTGCATTGTTTGATCAGAAAAACAGACATCTGTTGTAATATTACATAACCGAAGAGTGTTTGCTTCAAACAGCTGTTCCTCTTGCAGTGGCAGTCTTGAAAAAGATTTACTAAATGTAATAAGCCTTTTATCGAAGCTGATTTAACGGTAATAGAATCAAGTTGCATGATGACGCAACAGAATAATAAAACTCAACAATATTCAACAATCTTTGTGCACAGGTCAACATAACTGTACAACGACAAAAATTAAACTCAACAAGGATATGATAATTGAATCCGCATTAGATGGATAAGCTTTTTATCGAAGCTGTTTTAATCATAATGTACTCGTAATTAAGTTGCATGTTGATGCTACAGAATAATAAAAGTCAACAACATTCAACAACCTTTGTCTACATATCAATATAACTGTACGACGACATACAACGGAACTCAACATGCATACGATAATTGGATCCGACTGAAACCAACTCACTAATCAGGGTGGGTAGCTAGCTAGCTACAAGTGCGGTTTTTGTTCGCCTTCCTACCGACCTGTTGTGATGCCTGCGAGGAGTGCTCGGTACGTAGTGAGCACACAGCGCATCGTTATGAAATGAGGACATAGAGTCGAACGCTTAGCTTATTAGTGTCTGCTATTTTGAAGCTAAGTTATAAATGAATGGAGCAAACGATGAAATCTGCATAGCGTTTTATATAATAATAACCCGAAAATATCAAATTTTTGAACGGTTAAATCCTACTAGTGCAATTTTAATTTAAATGTTTGTGAGTTAATCACGCAAAAAATCCTACAAGGATTTCCACGAAATTTCGTGTACGATGATTTATTAATTGGAAAATGGTATACGCTATGTTTCATCTCCGAAAAAATGCACATATCGTATAGAGCTCAATTTTATTAACCAAAATGTTTATGTTACTATTTTTCGAGACACAAGACACTAGATGAGCCCTTTTAGAACTGGCGATCAATTCCGTTTTTGTTTCTAAAGATAATATGTACATGCGCAGATGCTTTTTATACTCGACTACGCAAACGAACACGCGGAAGAAAGCTGATGTTGATATAATTTTCGTTAGACAAATTTTAATAATGTAATAATAATAAACCACGAATAGATTTTTACGACGAACAGACGGCTTTGATCTGAACTGAACTGTAAACACGTATGCTGTATGTCCATACGTATGACCTAAAACTTCCTAGCTCACCGATGAGGATTTAGAGGGTAGAAAACAAAGTGAGAGCAACAACTGTATTACGTTGGTAGCTCGCTCCGCTAATGGCATTGGCGCAGGTACTTTCCGCGTCCGTTCCGTTTGCGTGGCCTGTTTTTGTTTTTCTATGCGCTTTGTAATCAGCTTTACTTTATCCCTTGCACTTACTACTAGCGGCACTCCTATTGCTTTACGTTGTGTATTTCGTGCTATGGCCGATGCTAATTTATGCATTGTATGTAATTAAACTGCTAGATAATGCTACCATCGCGCCCTATCTCCCACGGGGTTTGCTGAAAGAATCGAATTCCAATCTTTGTAACTATAAATCTCTTCTTCTACATTATGCTTTTAATTTTACGACTCTAGAGATTTGTACATGATGCGTTAAACCTTAATTCGTAGCAGTGGCAGCATATAAGGTCGTTGACCACTTACAAAGGTTTGGTTTGGAATTAATGTGAAACTGCCTGTGTGAAACAATTTTTTTCTCATTTTAAATACTTCTGATATCCTCTGAACGGGTGGATAAATTTGGTGCATATGGTATGTGTCTACTTGTATTGTTTAAATGAGTGCATAATTAATTTGCACAGTGAATACCGGTGCCGGTGAAAGTTTAAATATTTATTCCGGGTGAATAAAAAGGAAAAACTCGAGGCAAATATGAAAAAGTCCGCTGTCAAATGTTCGACAAGGCATTGTACGTGACCGCGGTCGGCGTACCCGATTAAACTTTTTCATAACACGGACGGTACGTACAAGAGAATTTCACCGCACAAAGCGCGTCAAAACTAAAACGCGCGGCACGTGTCAATTCGCAACGAAAACAATTACGCGAACAAACGGGTCGAGTAATTTGCATAGAGGGGCGAAGTCGCCCCGGGGCGAGACGCGATTAAAATCCCCAAAATACACGTCAACGTGTTGACGTTTTGATGAGGCGAAATAAATTGTGTTGGGGGGGCGAAGAGATGGCCCCCGGGAGATCGTGCCGCCGGGAAATGGAGCTAATCATCTGGTATCCACGTCTTTTTGTAGCAATGTACGTGCGATGCGTGTTGTCGCACCGAACAACAGCAGCACTGTTCCCCGCCAATTAAACTTAATCATCTCACATAGCTTCGAATGTGTACATGAAAGCTGTTTCGTCGAAGTGACAGGTAACGATTGCTGCGTACTGCGATCGCCGGTCCATTGGTTCATTGGTTAATGGTTCGTGATTCCCGAACGGGTATTGCGGGTTCGATTTCCATCCGCGACAAACATTCACGTGATACTACGAGCTTGACCTCAAATAAAATCGTTTCGTACCGACATGAAATAACCTTTGACGCCTAACGACATCTCGTGTCGCGAAAGTTTTCAAAAGAAAAATAATGGGTTTCGTCCTCGAGAATATATAACGTTAGAAAACTCTGGACGAGTTTGTGATGGACCGCTTTCATCTCGAAACAAAAAGTGCATCCGGCGAAAGTTTTTGACGAGGTCGCAGCGCACAAAGGGCGGACATGCATTGATGCGATTTCGCACAGAAGTCGGTACGGCATCTTGTGGTGCGCATTGTACTCGCGTTGTTACGATACGAAGCAAAAGATGATCTTGAAACAGGATAAAACCAGAATGCATCCAGCGAAAGATTTTGACGACGCCGTGTGTGACACAAAAGGCACTTCCCCGCGCCCACTCTGGAGAACTCCACTGGAGCATCTACTCGTACCCACGTCTTCGTTTGACTCCCGTTATTTGTGCGTTTCGTTCGCTCTCAAGTCCTTCGAGGGTCGCTCTTTGATCTCGTCGAACGGAATCGGGGGCCAGCGAGTCCTGAAAAAGGCGTCGTGAAAATTGGAGAGCGCGTTTTTTGCCTCCTTTCTCCTATTTGAGTGTGTTTACATGGCATCTTGTCTACGAATCACGAGCGCGAGGCTTTTGGATGTTTTATTTTGAATGTGGAATTATATTGGATTTGCGTACGCGACTGCCCGGTACGTTTATTAACGCGCTGACTTTTTCCCCGTGTCTTGAAGCGTGTAATTTAAATTTTTATTTTTTGTCAGATTTTGTAGAAATATCGTTAGATCTCTATACGAAATCAGCATCGTATAGTAATATAGCATAATCGTATTAGTAATATCTCTACGTAATATAAACCAAAGTCTCTTTCATCCGTCTGTACGCTAAGATCTTTCAAACTACGTAACGAGTTTTAATGCAGTTATCATAAATAGATAGAGCGATTTAAAAGGCAGATTCCTCACTTATGGACAATCAGAATAATTTTGAATAACATAAACTATATTTTATACTGATACGTAACAAAAATTTCGTAATTCTCAAAGATAATGAATATTTACTCGATACTTTACTTTAATATTACAATTAGTAATCTCTAAGACTAGCCACGGATAGCTCAATAGACAAGCTATGTAACATAAAAGCTATGTAAAGGTTTTAATAATAGACGGGGCAAAAGAAGTTTGTATAGATGTATTTAGTGGAAGTCCTTAGTTTTGGCACATCCGTTGAGGACGCGACTTTATATACGAGTAAATATGGTTTATTTTGCACGAACAATAACGATTCAAAGAAATGCTCACCCATAATAATACATTAGGAACGCATAAAATATAACGTTTACCACTAACGTTGCAGTTTATTGGGAACTGAAATGGGAACGTCGTCCGCCCATTTCGTATGTATGGGACGCGGGTCGCGGAAGACGTATTTAAAACGGAGCGTTTGACTGACCGCGCGGTGCCTGAATACTAAAAAGTCCACGAGACGCTTTTAAAGTTTAAATAAATGATAAACGATCACGAAACGAACGGAGCAACACGAAACAGTTGATAAAAATAACAAACAATGTTTTCAAAAGGCAACACTGTCTGTTAAAAAAAACTGTTCGATTTTCGAGAAACTTAAAATACATTGACAAAGTCATAAAATTGTCATATTCCTTATATTGAAGAGAAATTAATGAGAACAGCGGCGTAAGTTTTATTTTCACGTATTTTGTACCTCAGCATTAGCACAATGTATTTATACACTGTGTAATTAGTTACTGTGTATTGTCTTCTGTGATAACTTTTAATAATAAAATTCTCATGTTAAATGGCTCCCAATGGAAATGTTCAGAAAATTGACGTGGCAGATAAAATATTACAGGAAACGAGCGATACGATAAATTTTCAATTTCAGCCGTCAATCCCTTTCTGTGTTTTGAGCGTACCTAGAAAGTTGAACACTTAGCCTTCGACTAGCTGATATCAAATTTTTACTATAGTAAAATGATTATGAAGTCGATATGATAACTCATTTATATAGTAATCGTAAATAATATTTTAATCACACCTAATTGGAATAAGGCCGTCATAAATTCAGATCACCACAAACTATAATTAACTATATGATCGATTACATTTAGTTAAATGTAATCACTGCTACGAATCGAAAATTTCAATAAGATGAATCGATATACTGGTCACGCCATCTATTGACTAATCTAACAAAGTTTACTGATATCATTTGTTTGGCTTATACATTTAGTTATCTATTCTTTCCTTGTAACATACTTAATGTCAAGTAACAAAAGGTCGGAATTAATTGTAAAAGCTTACTGTTAACTGCCTTTGGGTAGTTATTGAATCAACGGGGACGATTACAAAAAAAGAAATAATAAGAAACTCACACAAATAGACAGGTGTGTATGTACATGTGTGATGAACTATTTTTTGGAACGAAGTTCCTTATCGCGCGTTGCGAAGGAGGCTAGACGGAAAAAATTCAGACGGACGTTGTCCGACACACTAGTGTGAAACAAAATAAAACAGTGTGTAATAAAATTTTATCACAATTCCTTCACTAATTAATCGAAAGGAACTTCGTTCCATCCGGGTGTCCCTTGACACCGCTCTTGTGTATTTTGTAAGTATTTTTAATAGTTATTATTTTTCGTAGACGTTCAGGTAGGTCCTGTATCTTCTACGTATTAAGGGTACAGGATACGTGAAGGCAATATGGGCATTGTCAGTGCATTCTGCATACGGAGCGCATGCAGACGAAGACGTATTTAAAACCGCTTGAGTGACCAAACCATCGTTGAATATTAAACATTACTGCCAACTTAATTTTAAACTTATGCCACGTCTCACAATTTTCAACGGTCACGTACGCTGCTGCCGAGTAGAAATTCTTTTAGATCCGTTCACAATGACGTGCCGCGTACTTTGGTCAAAATAGTTTGTTTTCTCCATACGTCTCAATGTTATAGCGCCCGCAATGCCATCTAAAAGTTTATATGATTAAAACGGTGTTTTTTTTCGTGAAAATGAGATGTGTTGCAGAAAAAATAGTCTATCACTCCCCTGCCTGCGCCATAGATAAAATAGAAGAAGGAGAAACAATCAAACATACTTTTGCCTTTATAATTTTAGTATGGGGACATTCATATTCATGGTGCATAATTAGGAATTCAGAAGACAGATCGAATTATCGATATCAGGACTTAAATGGAGTAATATCAATACGACATGTAAGAAAGATGCTTTGTGTAAAAGAGAGGGTCGCTGTACAAATGAGAAAAAGCATCCGATGGTTCAGGCATGTGGAAATAATGATA
Source organism: Myscelus amystis hages (assembly GCA_018244895.1). NCBI lineage: Eukaryota > Metazoa > Arthropoda > Insecta > Lepidoptera > Hesperiidae > Myscelus > Myscelus amystis. The sequence continues at coordinate 7,991 of DWQT01004439.1, forward strand.
GACTGATAAGAAGGAAGATAAGAAGGAAAGAATGATAAGACACTTGCTAATAGGGCAGTCAAGAGCCTATGCATGAAGACAGTGGTGAATGTATGAAGCACGTCAGATTTGTAAGGACAGTGATATTGGGTTCGGTGCTTTCTGCCTATCCAGTCAGGGATCTGGCGTTATGTTACGAGTAAAGTAATAATAATAATCACCAAGACAATTTTCTCTTCGCATCCCTATTCGCTCAAAGTCGATACGACGAAATTACCGAAAAAAAAGCAATACTTTTGCAATATAAGTAGCTGCGTGAGGAAGGTGGGTAGTAATAATTTTTATTATGATTGCTGGCTAGAAACCCGGTAATAAGACTGGCACATAACGAAGCGGGCAGCACAAGCATGCGGAAATATAACTCGAAAATATTGGCCCATAAAATATTTTACCGCTCGATGCGAAAACACGTATGTATGATTATTTACCAAATTTATGGAACACTCACTAGGGAAACTAATTAGATTGATTTAAGGAATGCGGTTTACAAGGCTTCTTTTATTGGTTTTATCAAGGATTACAAGGTGTGATATACCAGTGATAGTGGTTTGAAATTCAGCAACTGACTCCGGGGGGTCTAGGTTCGATCCTGGCACGCACCTCTGGTTTATCACGTACGTTTTGTAACTAAAATTTAAATATCAGTTGCTAAAACGGTGAAACGAACACATCATGGGGAAAGAAAACCTGCACATTGTTTAAAATTTTCTAAGGCGTGTGAAGTCTACCAATCCGCATTTGGCCAGCGTGGTGGCTATGGCCTAAATCCCTCTCACTATGAGAGGAAACCCGGTCCAGCAGTGGACTATCCACTATCCAGCAGTAAAGGGTAAAAAAACGAAGTGTGATGAATGAATGGAACTTTTTGGAACGTGGTATAACGGACTGTAAGCAATACGTATTAAGCCATTTTAGTACTACACTACAACCACTAATGGTATAACAATACGTATTAAGCCATTTTGGTACTACACTACAACCACTAATGGTTTCACAATACGTATTAAGCCATTTTGGTACTCCACTACAACCACTAATGGTATAACAATACGTATTAAGCCATTTTGGTACTACACTACAACCACTAATGGTATAACAATACGTATTAAGACATTTTTTTAAATTTTAATATGTAAATGTAATAGGCAGCGGCACGTGTCTTATTTTTGTTCATATTCAGTATTGGAACGTTTTAATTTTCACAAAATTTTGGCGCCCAAAGATTTCCCCAGAGCACTTTGTTAAATTAGCCCAACAAACAGACCAATTTTAATGGCGCCGGTATGACGCAAAGGACAGTTTGCTAAATTATTTAGGCTCCTCAAGAGGGGTGTTTTGTTACCGTAACCGCTCTTAAAATGCCTCCCGTGCCTTCCTCTTACGTTTTATACATAATTATGTTAATAACCATTTAGTATAAATTACACGCTAATGTTTGCTATTATAAAAACTGCAATATAACAAATTAACGTCATCCTTCAAGAAACCTCAACAAAAAATGATCATCCTTTGCAATCAACTTTCGGAATCCTTTTACAGCCAAAGGGCTTTTCTTTAAATATTCCAGCTGTACAATAGAATATTTCTTCCGCTGCAAACTATGTCTTTATTACGCTTGATATACGCCAAGAAACCATATAACGAGTTAAAGTTTAATATTATCACTCAACTATTTCTCTTGCGTATTTGTTTTCCAGCAATTAGTCGGTACACGTACTCATTTCCGCTTCATACCAAAGATCGTAATATGAAAAACGTAGAAGACAGTAAGTACGTTCCGTTTGCGGCGTCCTCGGCGGCCGGCTCCTATCTTTTCCGCCCCTCGAGTGCGGGACGAATTAAAAGGAACCTCTTTGTACGCTAACAATGCTGTGAAATTAAAAGTCTCAGCGAGAAACGGAGACGCTTCCGGTAAGAACGGGTGCAGCCTCAGTTTTACTTAGCTTTACTCCACTTTTGCAAGAGAATAGTTTTCAGGGTGCTTTGCCACTGTTTATTAATCCACTTTTTTTTGCAATTAATATTACACTTCGGTGGCGCCACAACACGATGAATGGAAATTACGAACGGTAGAGTCATTCGCACTTGCCTGTTCACTATGCTCTACAATGTCGCTCACCAAATTTGTAGAGTCTATATATTTAGGTCACCTTACCTATTCCGTACAAGGAAACTTAACATAAAGATACTTTATAGTAATTTATTTTGTTTTCTGTTCGAAAAGATACTGACCTGACTGATTGGTTTATCATCGTATAGCCTAAATTACTAAAGGAGACATCAAAGGTACAGATATAACTGGATACAAGATTTCTTTTGTGATTTAAGCCCCCGCAAATAAAGTACGTTTTGATATTCTACTTCTAAAGGGATTAAATGTGTTTCAAAGTTTATTTATTTATTTATTTAACAATTTAGTACACTGGACTGGACATTTACAGAAGCAAACATATTACATTTTGTACTTAGGTACATATTAAATTTTACCTAATAGCACCTTAAGAATGAATGACTGTCATGTTGCATAATCGATTGGCATTCTGCCAAGTTTAATAGATTCTGAGAATAAAATACAATACAAACAATCCTACTTTGCCTAGCTTTTTTAAATCGTTTGATACATTTTTGAAGGAGCTAAATCAGTTTTTGAGGAATTTCACTTTTCAGACATAATTTTAACAGTTAGGTAAGAAAAACAATACATTTTATTACCATTTTAGTAACAGTTTTATTGGAATTAAACTTTTATAAAAACTTTAAGCAGTTCCCGCTTCCAACAACGCCTCTGCACTTTTAAAATCGGATACCGAGTGTTCCAATTTTAAGGGTTATGTTACTTACTACATTACATTATAACTGTATGAAATCTAAACATAATATCGATTTTCACATAACTTCTATTCTCTAAATGTAATCTTGTCTAATAAACTTTTGTTAGGTACTTGGAACATTTCAATGTATTTAAACCTAAATATCGCTTCTCTTAGATCTGGATTCGTTGTGTGGCAGAATAGTTTTCGAGAAATGACTGGACTATATTGACGTGACAACGTCTTAAATTAGGCTGTGGCTCGGAGTCACTCATGAAAAAGTGTAACGCCCGGTAACGTTACGATGAGTCGCCGAACAAGAGAGAGGCCCGCCGGGCCGGCGAATGCCTTGCGTCTCTCTCCCACTCAAACATGATCGGTCCGCCGCGCGCGCAGCACTAGAGAGTTTAAGTT